>ML682039.1:532354-817793 GCA_007922195.1 Podocnemis expansa
TTCTTTCTTTCTTTCTTTCTTTCTTTCTTTCTTTCTTTCTTTCTTTCAGGAATATGATAAATGCATTTTAAAGCAGATTTTAAAAAAGTGGCTCTTAGAGCTGAGTTCAGCTTTTCTAACACCCAGATACAGAGATGAAATCAGTCTCGGTAACATGCTAGCAGTGTACATAAAGATGCTCCTGCATCTGTCAAAATGAGGAGCAGTGGCAGTAAATGTTCATATTGTGAAAATGTCCTTTATTGTGTTTGGGATCTTCCTGTGCTAGGTGCTGTACAAACACACAGGGCCAGATTAAGACTCCTGGGGACCTGGGGCTGTCCACTTTTGTGCCCCTTCCCACTGTGGTGGCACCCAGCATGGCGGCAGGGCATGCCCGCCAGCCATGCAGGAGAGATCAGCACTCAGCCCTGGGGCCTAGCTGGCACTGGGCAGGGTGGGCTGAGGTTGCAGACCAACCTGTCATGGGGGTGGGACAGGCTATTGTTGGGACCTGGCTGGTGCTAGGGAGCCAGGGCCCCGACCAACCAGCTGCAGGAGGGGGATGGCACTGGGGCCCATCAGCCCAGCCTGCCCCACATGTGAGGCAGCCCTTGGACTGTGAAGCGCCCAATTAATTTTTGTGAGACTTGAAGCGACTGGGCCTCTTGAGCCCAAGGCTGCAGCCCCTCAAGCCCCTTTGTTAGTCTAGGCCTGCAAACTCAGCAAAAAGAAAAGTGCTGACTCAGAGGGTTTACTAGCTAAAGAAGCAACCAGATGATGGGAAGGCAATGGGGGTATAACATAAAAGTGGATGGCTCTGGTGAAGAATTGACACTGCTCTGAGTTAAATGCTGTGGAGTGTTGGTTGATTCATTAATATGTGAAGTCCAATAAAGTTTTTATTTATAGAAAAGTTGCTGATAGGAAATCTCACAGTCCAACATTTATAAAAGATTGACTCCCCTTTTGAAAACAAGTGAATGCTGGTTTTCTGTGGGCAATTATTAAAATTTTGTAATCTGAGAAGTTTTTTTAAATCTAGACATGCATACACTCATGTAACGGACAGAGTTACACATGCAATATTGCTTTTTCGTGAGCAGAATCCCACTGATGTGTATAGATTGCAAACATCCAGTGATATACTACTCGACGATAAGGACTGTGGCTGTGGTCATGCTTAACTTTACACCCATCGTTAGACTTCATTTCAGTGATGTGAATGAGGAGAGTTAAATTTTGCATAAGTATTTGCAGGATCAAGTCCTAGTTATCTAATACTCAGTTTATTAAGTCGTGTTGATTATTCTGGTTCTATTCTTTCATCAAGTGGGTCATTTTAACTCCTTTTAACATTGAGACTTACATGCACACATAAAGCAGAGAGTATGTCTCATGTAATCTACAGATTATTGATACCACCACAATTATTTTTTCTTGTATAGGAAATAGAAAAAGCAGTGATTTTCTTTGTCATCCAGTTGCCTCTAACTGCATCTACAATATCTAATTCTACATCTCATTACGTCCTTCCAATAAATAGATACTTATATTTTTCTAACTTTTTATACAGAAAATAGTGTAATGAATGCTTTCTGTCAGTAGATATAATATAAATGTTAAGATAATGCCTCACTGAATAGATTTAATTTAGCTTCAGTGCACTAGTGGCAAGAACGTATTGCAACACTGTGGTGGCCTGTTTTTCTGGCCTTTATTAATCCAGAAACCTTAATGATGAACAACATTTGTGTCATTGTCTACACAAATTTAATTTGTTTATGCAGGAGTTCAGTTAATCCTGCAATCTGCTTTTCTCAAATGAGGACAGATAATGGAGACACCGTTCTTTACAGGTCTTCAGGCTTTTAAATTCTGATAAAATCAGGATTCTTCACTGGGTCTTGCCACAGCTCTGAATTAAGCCACTTTAAATGTAATTACTGAAGCTGGCTGTACATCAGGAACATCCATTAAAAGAATTGATTGACCATGCTGTTACGGGAGGCATTTTATGAACAAACGATCATGATGGGTCCAGAACTGTAATTTATAAAAGCAAAAAAGCAGGTAAATACTTTATTAGTGGTTAATGAGAGGTTCACTGGATAACTAAATTTCTTCTTTTTTAACCAGCTATTTCAGGGAACCTTGGTCCATGGCCATCTATCACGATCGGTTTATTGATCTTAAGAAAGACCTGCGCCAAATCCTAATATCCAGCCAGGTAAGAAAAATGACTAGCAAGTGCAGTTTATTATTGGAGTAATTTGTTTTTGTGAGCACTTAGGTTTTTGCTCCCCATCTTCTGTCTTACTTAAGTTTCACTTTTGTCTGTTTAACTACTCATTTTGGAGAGCCTGAACAGACATAGACTCTATACAGCATAACGGGGTTTTGGGAAATGGCAGACATTGCTTATCTTAGTAATTTTTACAGGTCTCAAATTTGCTGGAAAAGTTTTTCATTAAGTTGATCCATTTTCTTATGCAGCATTTTATACCACTTATGTGCAAATTTGCTGCTGTGACTATGAAGTCCCATTCCTTGAGATACCACTACTTTCCATACAGTTTTGTTGATTTTTCTGTTGAATGATATAAAAGCCCTGTATATACCATCCTAAGCTGTAAGATCCTATGAGATGTAAATCTTTCTATAAATGCCTATGGAAACAAGCTATACAGTTGATGAAGTAACACCAAATGGCTTTTCAATGATAGATGAAATTCCCAAATATAGGGCGAAATCAAGGCATTTACTAATATCATTTGCATACTTAGATTTTGCACTGTAGACCTGACCATAAATTCCTAGTAATGTCTCTCTAACTCTCTGAGGGTCTGACCCAAAGCCCATTGAAGTCAATGAACAGGTTCCTGCTTGATTCAGTGGATTTTGGATCAGTCCCAAAAGACACAAAATTGTCTACATATAACTGTCTCTAAACAGACCTTTCTTCTACCCTCTAAAAGCTAAATAAAAATATTATTTTTAGCTTTTCTTGAAAGCAACTTGAAAAGAAACACCATATGAAATTCTAAGCAAAAAATTATGCCTGGTGGTTAATGCTTTTCTGCCCTTCACGTATTGTAATGTGAACACTCATGTACGCAGTGTCTCTATTGTTTATGGACAGCCTGGAAATGGTGTCTTACATCTGTCAGGATTACAGACTCAGTCATGCAACCTGTCTCTTATGCGAGTAGTTCTGACATGCACACACACAGTCCTGTTGCGCTCACTGGCACTGCTCCTGTGAGTCAGGATTGCTCACATGAGAAAGGGGTTACAGGATCAGGTCCTATATTTGAGAGGGCAAAGCAAATGCTGTTGAGTGCTTAATAAATGCCTACCACATCCCTGAAACATACAGAAAGTGTCATTAAATTGTCTTTACATAATTAGGGAGTAGGAGAAACAGCAGAACCTTTGCTATCTGTTACTCATATTCCAGTTGACCAGGGCATACAAATAAAAGTGCAATCAAATGCAAAAAAATAAGTACTATAATAAGTAAGACTGTTTAAAGACCATTGGCATAGTGAAAAATATCAATGTACGTAAGTTAGGAACTTTAAGATATGGTTTCCATTGTAAACAGAACTCAATTACTTGCATTAAGACAAAAGTTAACAAGACATACAGCAAGAGAAACTAAGATACAGATACAATCTTCAGAGTTTCTGACGAAGTGGGATTTTCGCCAGTGAAAACTCATGCAATAAGTAAATGTGTTAGTTTTTAAGTGCCACAGGACTCTGTGTTTGTTTTACTGAACTAGACTCACACGGCTGTCCCTTTGAATCCAGCTATGCAGACATGCAGATGATAGAGCTGGGTTTTTGTGCCTCCTTTCAGGGCTAGGTTCACAAAAAAGTTGAGACATGGCGATGGTTAGTATTGCTGCATTAAGGGCTGCTGGCAAAAATCAATGGGATTCACAAACCCTGGGTTTTGCACCTTGAATTCTTATGAACAGAGGGAGAAGGCACCTCTAAATGCATTCACAAAAACCAGCATGCTGGGTGGCTCCTGGCTAAATTAGCCAATGGGATATGCCAAGGAAAGGGGTGCGTGAGGCTCCTTCATAACTTTAAGCTGGGTGGTTAAGGTGCTTAACTGCAGTGTGGGAATCCGACACATCAAGGTGGTAAAGGTATCTGAACAGGCCTTTACCACACCTCACATGCATGCTCTAACTCCTAGGCTGTGGGCTATTACCTCAGTTTCTCCTATTGAAACTGTTGCACTGTGAATAAATAATTTTAAAAAGTAATTGGAACAGATGGATTAGATCTTTTGGAGGAGTGCGTTGACCACCTGGCTGTGTAAGTCCTTCCTATGTTTGTGTGCTTGCTCTCTCTCTGGCCCAGTGATTTTTCATTATCCATAAGAATGTTTCTAACAGGAGGGACTCAGGGAGTCTCAAATCAGCATGTCACCGAGCACAGTGTTTCTCAGTGACTGGTCCATGGGACAGCACTGGTCCCTGAGAACTCCCTGGCACAGCAGAGGAAGCTGAACCATGGTATCAAAAACATTGAGAAACAGAGTCCAAGCACAGTGATTTGGCTCCCAGCTTGTAAAAGCTGTGGGGGAGGTTCTTCTGAGTGTTTTGTGTAAGCTTGCCTATAAGGGCCTGATCTAGTAAGCACGTTCTTAGTATGCCATCCGGATCTGGCCCCACCAGCAAGTTAAGCAAAGGAACACTTACCTTCCCTCAGTTTGCACATTATGCTCTGGGGCTTAAATTTCAAGATACCTAGAGAAGGATTACAGTGTGCATGCACAGGAGAAACATAGTTCCAAAGGGGTAGTTGTGTTAGATGGGAGCAAAATAATATTTATAATAATTATTTTGCTTCTGTCCTGTAAGCTCCCCATTTTCAAGCGTCTGACGAAGTGGGATTCTCTCCCACAAAACAAGCAAGGAGTCCTGTGGCAGTTAAAGATTAACAAATGTATTCATCGCATGAGCTTTCATGGGAGAAAATTCCACTTCATCAGATGCTTTGACAATGAGGGAATTTACAGAATGGGAGGAAAATAAATGCAGGGGAGTGCAAGTCATGGGCTCAGGTCACACTGTAACAGCAAATGCAAGCAGTTGTTAAGAGTCAAACACTGGGAAACAGCACATAGGGAAAGGCGAGGTCAAATCGCCTGTTGATCCCATGACTTAACACTTCCCTGCATTTATTTTCCTCCTATTTTGTAAGTTCCCCCATCTTCAAGGCATCTGATGAAGTGGGATTTTCTCCCATGAAAGCTGATGCAATAAAAAAAATGTTACTTTTTAAGTGCCAGAAGCCTCCTTCCTTGTTTTGCTGAACTAGACTAACACAGCTGCCCCTTTGGAACTCTCCCAAGAAAGCTCATGCAATGAATAACTTTGTTAGTCTTTAGAAGTGCTGAGGGAAACCTAAGTGCCTCCAGCACTGTTCCTGCAAAATTTAGGCATCAAGTGAGTTTAGGCTGTTAAAGTTCAGTGTACTGGAGTAGGGATTTGGTGAATGCCAGCGGGCCAGATTCTGGATTTGGGTACCTGAAGTGCCAGTTAAGCACGAGTCCTTTTGAGAATCTAGCCCCTGCTCTCGAAATATTAGTAGACAATTTTACAGTGCAAAGGTGCAGCGTGAGCTTTTCAAGTAAAGTCTCTTGTCCTCACTTAGCACCACGTCTGGTTTCCAGTTGGCAGCTGGTGTTGATGGGAAAACTAGGGCACATGTTGCTTGCAAATTTGACATCTGAAAAATAAACTTTTCTGAACTATTTGAACATCAAAAATTCAAACACTAAAATTGTTGTTTGCCTAAGACATTTGTCAGGCTCCATACTGACATTGTGTATAGCTAGATACAGGTATAGTTCTCTTCTGAATCTTACATTATGTCTTCACTGATGGTGGTAAAATCGCTGCCATCAGCTCGATGTTCCGGGTGCCATTAGCAGCAAGTAAGTATTCTCTGCTGTGCTCCAGGTTGGCGCTGGAAGTCCTGCCCCCAGGAAATGCAGCTGAAAGCTGACCCCAAGCCATTGGCAGTCAGTTTTCAGCGGTGTTTCCCTGCAGCTTAGAAAGTTGCTGGCAGTCATGTGAGCCATTTTGTATGCCTTGCGTTTCTACCAGTTGACTTTCTCCAAAAAGCCCTTTAAATGTAGACTAGGGCTTAAACATCCGACGCGTTTCTGTTCTCACTGGTCTAGTTCAGTAGCTCTCAACCAGGGTGGGATGTTATTGTGTTGCTGCACAGCAGTGTGTCACAGTCAGGGCCATCCCCAGCGTGGTATGTGGCCTGGGACAATGACCTGTGGGGGACCCCCTGCATCCCATCCTGTGCTGGGAGGAACAGAGTGGGCTGGCCCCACACTCCCACCCCTCCTGGGCCCAGAGCAGGCTGCTCCAGGGCCTGGACTCTGCTCTCTCGCGCTGCCTCTGGGCCACCCTCCCCATGGCTCGGGTGGGAGAGTGGAGTCTGGCCTCTGGGCCGGGCTGCTCCGGCCCTGGACTGGCTGTTCCTCACCCCAGGAGTGGGGTGACTTGGCTGGGAGGAGGCTGGTTACTGTTGCCTCCTGTTGCCTTTGGCACCATGCCGAGGGCAGTGGGGAGGGACTGGGAGACGGCGCAGCTCTGGGGAAGTGGCGGTGCAGGCCCCGGGCTGCCTTGCTCGTGGGAGGACAGCACCAGGCCCACAGGCCCACCTCTGTCCCGCCATGGACGGCGCTGGTGGGATTTGGCCTAGGCGGGCAGGCGTGTCCTGCGGCTCTGTGCTGTGCCCCCAGGTGTGCCACAGCCGGCCAAAGGCTGAGACCCTCCAGGGTAGGGCAGCAAAACCAACAAGGAGTCCTGGGGCAGTCTGACAGACCAACGCTTTTATTTCCCAAGATCCCCTTCGCAGGCCTGCCAGGCTGGCCTCGGGGTCTGTGGGAAGGCCCTGGGGGGAGCCTGGCGGCCGCTGACACCGGATCTCTCCCCGCAGGCGCCCGGCCTCCCCTCGCTGGAGCAGCTGGCGCGGCAGCTCGTGGACGGGGCGCTGGGCCTGCCCGGGACGCCGAGGGAGCAGCTGAAAAGCCTCTTCCGGCGCGGCGGCTACGGGAGGCGGCTGCAGCAGCGCGTGCTCGGCTACCTGCGCTACAACCGCTACCACCTGCCCATGTACGCCTGGCCCGCCATGCTCTAGGCCGAGCCCGGCTGCCATGCCGGGGTCCGCAATAAACGCGCGCGCCGCGCCTCGCGCCTCCTTATTGGCTCCCTCGTGCCGGCCGCACGGCGCCTCGCGCCTCCTTATTGGCTCCCTCGTGCCGGCCACACGGCACCTCGCGCCGGAGGGGGCGGGAT
The DNA here is from genome assembly GCA_007922195.1 of Podocnemis expansa. Classification (NCBI taxonomy): domain Eukaryota; kingdom Metazoa; phylum Chordata; order Testudines; family Podocnemididae; genus Podocnemis; species Podocnemis expansa. The sequence continues at coordinate 539,676 of ML682039.1, forward strand.
GAACGGCGCGGCAACCCCCTGGCCAATGGGCGCCGCGCTTCGCCACCGGCCGGCCAATCGCCAGGCCGCGCGCCCGAGGCGGGAAAGCCGGAGGCGGCGGCAGGCAGGGGCGGCTGCGTTCCCGTCAGTCAGCGCCGGGGACCCGGCGCCTCAGCCCTGCGGGGCCGGGCCGCCCCTCCCGCCGCGAGGCTGCTGGAGCCGCTGGCCTCGGTGCGTCGGCGGGCGAGCTGGCACCACGAAGGGGCACGGGCGGGGCGAGGGAAAAGCGCCGCCCGCTCGAGGCGCGGGAGCCCTGCGCGCTATTTTCAAACGGGGGACCGCCGCAACCAGGCCTCCGCGCCTGGGCCGCCAGCAGCCGCGGGGGCGGGGCGGGGACTCGCGCCACAGCTGAGGGGAGCGACCGTTGGGGCCGGGCAACGCTCCGCTGGCGGCTGAGGAGACGGTGCCGGCAGCTGTATGCTAATGAGGCGCGACCGTCCGCGGCCTCCCCCTCGGCCGGGCGCTGAGCAAATAACCCGGCGGCGGTGACCGGGTCTTTATCTTTCCAGGCTGGCGGCCGCCCCTCGGGCTCGGGAGGCTGGAGGAGAGCGAGGCCGCGTCGCCGCGCAAGGTAACGCCGCTAGTGCCGGCCTGGGGGAGCCGCTCACCAGCCCCCTGCCACGCCCCGAAATGCCCCGGCCCCCGAGAGTCCGGCCGCAGTGCCCGCCCCGCCCCCGCAGCCGGGGGGGCCGTTGAAACTCGAGCGCCGGCAAATCCCGGGCCGGTCTGCGGCTGCCTCGTGGCTCGCTCTTGTTTTCTCGCTTTCCTGGGCCGGGCTTTTGTGCCTAATTATTTAAACGGGAGATCCATGGCAGCTTTATGCTAATCTGCCGCACAAAGGCGGGGCGGGGCGGGGCGGCGGGCGAGGGATTCGCGTGTCTTGCGCGTGGCGCGCGGACAGGCGGGCACAACGGCCGCTCACTCCGGCAGGCGGGGGGGGGGGCGGCTGCGCGCCTTTTGCGCCTGGGCGCGGAACCATCCCGTGCGCCCGCTGCAGCCCTCCCAGCGCTGCCTGGCCCCGAGCCGCGCTCCCGGCTCCTCGCCTACAGCGCGCGGGGGCCGGGCTGCCGCTTCTTTGCCAGCCTGCAGTGCACGTAGGAAGGGACGGGAGGAGAAGGCAGCAGCCTCCCTCTACAAACAAACCCCAATTCTTGTGGCGCCGGGGGGGGGGCGGCAGGGGCTCGCTTTGTCCCAGCCCGGCGCAGCCGGCAAGTCGCGGGCGGAGGCGGCGGCCGGCTCGGCTTTCGGCGCTTGGAGACATTCCCCGCGCAAATGCCCGCAGGGGCCGCTGGCCTCCCGGCCGGGCTGGGGCGGGGGCACAGCGGGTTGAGATGGGGGGTCCCTGGGGAGAAGTGGAAGTTTTGCGCCGAAGACAAAGCGTTAAGGGGGGGGGGCTGTCGCAGCCGTTAATACTCGGGGGATTTTTTTGTTTTTTTGTTTTGCGAGGCTCCGTTTCTTACAGCTGAGCAGAGCCCTCGCTTTCTTGCCAGCAGGTTCTTCGCCTTCCCCCACCCGGGCGCGCTCGGCTCAGCCTTTTCGGGGTGCGGGGGTTGTGGCCCCGGCCTGGCGGCGCCGCGCTGGGCAGCCCCGCAGCCTCCGGGCAGACTGCTGCACCCGCCTTTAAGACGGGTCCTTCTCCCCGCCCACGACACTTTTCCAGGCTGTTGTTGTGAAAATGAGTTGAGAAGACTGGTACCTTTCAAGTTTCAATTAATCTGCACCGTACGCGCCTGAAAGCGCGGGGCTTGGTTTCTTTCCGCTGACTGGGGCTAGCAAAACAAAAAGAAACGGATCCTTTGAGTCTGAGCATCTCAATAGGTTTCAATAGATTCCCTTTGGTTCATTCATAGCTCTGGTTGCATTCCCTGCGCCCATGGCCAGTTATTTCCCCCTCCGTTTGCTGCTTTCACACTCAGCTTTTTAAGCTTATGTAGTTTCCTGAGCTATTGTATCATTTTTTTAAAAAGGGGGGTGCATATTCTTCAGCTGGCTAGCAGGGGCCAGAGAGGAAAGTCGGCGCAGCTCCAAAAGTAGCCAAGACCGACCCTGCCTGGTAATAATCGAAAGTGAAGGAAGTAAAGGGGGTGCGGGGGATGCCGCGGCTGGTGACTAGCATCAGTTGCAGTCGGATTAGCCGGCCTGGCTGGATGGTTGCGGTACAGGCAGGAGGGAAACGGTTTGAGGAGCTGCCCTGTGCGGCTGGCGCAGGGCGGAGGAGGCCGGGCACGGCGAGGCCGCACACCTCTCCTTCCCCGGCTGGGGTTGCGGGGGGCTCAGCTTTGCCTCCCAAATCGCCCCGGGCTCCGGGCTTGTTTCTGAGGCCGGCAGGTGCGGCCCGTAACGTTATCACGGCACACGCCTTACCGGCCGCACATCATTGAACTGCTCATGGCACCCCTGAAAGGGCGCACGCCGCGTCGCTAGAAAACCCACGAGCAAAACCCGCCACCTCGCCCGGCCCAGGCGCTTCAGCGCGGGGCTGCGGCGGGGGCTGGAGACGGGCCCGGCCGCGGTGTCGCCGCTTCCAAGCCCCTCTCGTGCGGCCCAGGCCAGCGGCGGCTCTGGTGCCCCTCGTCTTGGCGGACAGATTTCGGCCCCCCGCCCCCGGCCCTGCAGCACGCGTCTCTTTCTCGTCCAGATTGGCTGCGGTTCGCCTTCAATAGCGAGGGGTTAATTTCCTTCACAAAGGTGAAGGGGGTGAGGCTTTGGGAAGCGCCTGTGCGGAGACAGACAGACCCTTTCTTTATTTTTTAGCTACTTGATTAGCCCCCTTGATTTAGCATCTGATGTCAAACGGCAGACAAAATGCACCAACTGAATTAAAATGCATGAGGCCGCCCAGGATCATTTAGAAGAAGTTTGTCAGCATGGAGAACAAACACTGGCCCGCGCTGCGGCCGCTCTGGCCGCAGGATCGTTTTACTAAAGCCCGGCGAGGTGGGCGCACGGTGCGGGGGGCCGGAGGCGACATTTACAAAACGAGCAAATGCCTTCTCGGTATCTTTGCTTTATTGCTTTTGGTTGCCATCAAAGCCCCTGCCCGGCAGGCAGTCAGCTCCCCTTTCTCTCCAGCGCGCAAGCTGTTAAACCGGTCCAAAATCAGCAACGCGTTTTGCTGAGAAACTCCCTGTCTTTGGAGGCCACAACTTTCAAAGAGACCCGGCTGGGGCTGGCTTGTTTTAGCGCCTCAGCCCGGACCCGGCAGCCCCTCGCCGCTGCGGCGTGTGAAGGGTGAAGAAGGCGATGCCAGGGTGTGTGTGTCCGGGGATGGCTTCCAGCGGGGCCGGGACGCTGCTCAGACTCCGGCCTCCGGAGGTTTTGTTTGGCTGCCCCCCCCCCCCCGACTCCAGCCTCGCTCGCTGCCTTTTCTTTCCTTTCCCTCCGCTCCCCGTGCCCGCTGAGCCCTCCTGACACCGCTCCGACCGGTCGCCTCCTTTGTTGCGGCAGGCCCGCGGGTAATCCCCGGCCGGAGCGGCCGCTCATTGTCATTCTGATGGCCGTGTCCCTTTGGCAGAGCCGAGCCCCCCAGAGGAGCGGCACAAAGCCGGGGCGCGTGTGCCGGCCTATAGAAAACCATCAGACCGTGACGAGAGGAGGGGCCGGGCGTGTGCCTGGAGGGGGCGGGGAGCGAAGCCCCTCAGGTACCGCGGCGGCTGCACCGCGCCGCCGGCCCCGGCCCCGGCCCCTGCCCCTGCGCCGCCCGCCCACACGCCGCGCGGCCCCGGGAGCGGCGGGCGGCGCTGATTGGCTCGGGAGCGGGCGGGCGGCCCGGACAATGACACCCTCGCCCCTTAAAAAGCGCGCGGCGGCGCGGCCACGGCCAGACGGGCCGGGAGTGTGCGGGGAGCCGCCGCCGCCGCGGGGGGCGGAGAGAGGGAGGGAGGGAGCCGCCCCGCCACTGCCTCCCCCGCCGCCCGCCATGCCCCGCGGCTTCCTGGTGAAGCGGAGCCGGCGGGCCACGCCGATCTCCTACCGCGTCCGCTGCGGCCAGGAGGGCGAGCCCGAGCTGCTGCTGCTGGCCGCCGGCCGGCCCCGCGCCTCCCCGCCGCTCCCGCCCGCCGCGCCCCGCGAGCCGCCGCCGCCTCCGCCGCCGTTCGGGACGCCCGAGGCGCGGTGCCAGGCGCTGTACAGCCCCACGCGGCCGGTCAGCAAGGAGCACGAGAGGAAGTCGCTGGAGCGCGCCTTCAACCTGGGCTCGCCCGTCTCCGCCGAGTCCTTCCCGGCGCCCGCCGTGCCCGGCCCCCCGGACCCGCTGCTGCCGCTCTGGGCCGCCGCCGCCTCCGCCTCCGCCCCGCGCCCGCCCGACAGCGCCGAGCCCGAGCCCGAGCGCGCCCCGCCGGCCCCCGCCAAGCCCAAGGCGCCGGCCGCCAAGCGGGCCAAGGCGGCCCGGCGGCTGCACTTCGAGGACGAGGTGACCACCTCGCCCGTGCTCGGCCTGCGCATCAAGGAGGGGCCGGTGGAGCCGCCGCCGCCGCGCCCCGGGGGCCCGCGCGCGCTGGGCGGCTTCGTCTGCCAGCTGTGCCGGGAGGAGTTCGCCGACCCCTTCGGCCTGGCCCAGCACAAGTGCTCGCGCATCGTGCGCGTGGAGTACCGCTGCCCCGAGTGCGACAAGGCCTTCAGCTGCCCCGCCAACCTGGCCTCCCACCGCCGCTGGCACAAGCCGCGCCCCGCGCCCGCCCCGGCCCCGGCCCCGGCCGCCGCCCGCCACGAGCCGCCCAAGGAGCCCGGCGGCGAGCGCGACACGCCCAGCCCGGCAGGCGGCGCCGGCGGCTCGGAGTCGGGCGCCGAGGAGGGGCCCTACGAGTGCAACACCTGCGGCCGCCGCTTCCGCCGCCAGGCCTATCTCCGCAAGCACCGGCTCGGCCACCAGCCCGCCGGCCCCGGCCCCGGCCCCGGCCCCGAGGAGGCTCCCGGCGACGGCCACGCCTGCCCCGTCTGCGGCGAGAGCTTCCCCAGCAAGGGCGGCCAGGAGCGGCACGTGCGGCTGCTCCACGCCGCGCAGCTCTTCCCCTGCAAGCACTGCCCGGCCTCCTTCTACAGCTCGCCCGGCCTCACCCGCCACATCAACAAGTGCCACCCCTCGGAGAACCGCCAGGTCATCCTGCTCCAGCTGCCCCTGCGCCCCGCCTGCTAGCTTGCCTCTGCCCCGGGAATGGCTGGAGTCCGGCTTTACCTCGGCTCTGCACCTGTCGACACAACCCCAGCCGTGGCCACGCGAAGCGGCCGCTGCCTTGAGTCTCCTGTGGCTGGGCTCCAGACCGCGCTGTAGAAATTGCCTTAACTAGCCAGCACCTGCCGGCCCCCCGCGGAGCCTGGGGCCGTTTTGGTTTGGGGGGTTCTGGCCCTTAGTGAGGTAGAGGCCCGGGCTGACTATATGTATATGTTGATTTGGGTAATTATTTATTCTTTATTTATTTATATTAATTATGAAGATGGATATTATTTGATCGGTCGTCTTTTTTAATGCGCTTGCCCCCGCCCCGCGCCTGCCGTTTCACTGTGCGCTTTAGCCGAGCGGCTTCGGACGGGAGCCGCTCCAGCCAGGGTCGGACGTTGCTCCCCAGACTCCGCCGCCGTGTGACCGAGCCCGTGTAGCCTGCCCGCGGGCCCCCGCCAGCTCGCTCTTTTAGATGCAATCTCTTTTCTACACACATTATTTTCGTAACTGTTAGCTATTTATAGGATGCTTCGATAGAACTGTTTCGACTGTATAACTATTTACTATTCAAATAAAAAATATTTTCAAATGCAAATGCACAGCCTCGCGTCTCTCATCCTTCCCCGCAGGCGGGGGGGGCGAGGTCCCCGGCACCTGCAGCACGCCTCGCCCGCCCTTCCCCGCCTCATCGCTCGGCGGGGCCCGGGGGCGGCACCGGAGGCTGGCGGCCTTAGCGCCCCAGGGCGAGCGCGGAGCCGCCCCCGCCGCAGAGCCAGGAGCGCGACTCGCCGCTTTAAAAACCCGGGGGGGGGGGGGCCCCCCCCCCCCCCCCGGGGCCCCGGGGGGGGGCTGGCTAACTCCCCCGGCCTTAGCCAGCGGCGGCTGTGCCAGGCAGGCAGCGAGGCTGGAGCCGTCACTTGACCCCGGCTGAAAATAGCGGGCGCCGCCTTGCGCTGCGCTCAGCCCGGGCACCGAGGCGCCCCTGCCCCTGGGCGCGGCTACGTTTCCCGGGCGGTGCAGCCCAGCCCCGCGGGGTCACGGCCCAACCCCCCCCGGGCCGAGGCGGGAGACTAGAGTCGGGCCGCACCGACACGGCCGGAGCGGGCAGGTGAGGCGACGCCGCAGGCGGCCCGGGCCGGGCCTCCTGTGTGGGTAACCCGCCCCCGGCCCGCCTCGGGGTCTCGGCGACGCTGCCGGGGGGGGTCCCTGGTCAGGAGCTGACAGCCCGGTGCTGTGGAGCCCCCCCCCCAACCTGTGTGCGCGAGGGGGAGGGTTGAGCTGCGATGGAGGCTCTGACTGGGTGAAGAAAAGTTACTGGCTTCCCTCCACCAACCGTTTCTGCTGCCAAACTCCTCCCTGAATTTACCAAAATTGGGGGGTGGGAAGAGCCGACTGGCAAATGGTTGAACCAAACAAGTGGGAGACTTGTGGCCTGGCCAGGAACGGCCAAGCCCCTCACGGCTCCTCCCGTGTAACATCATGTAGGTGCCTCACACCTGTGAGCCGGCTGAGGGCTAGTGACTTGGTTACGGGGCATTTCGCTCTGAGGGCTGGCGCTAAAGCCTCTTGGAGCCAGTGGGAGGCTTTCTAGCACCTGCAGCCCTCCCTGACGTGCCCCCAAAGTCTCTGAGCTGCTCTCCAATACTGAAGGTTTCTCTGGCTAGCTGTGGGGAGCAGGTGAGGGTCTGGCTGCTTCCCTGTTCCAGGCAGGCATGACCCTGGCCCCACCTTCACGGCAACTCTTTTTGTTCCTTGGCAGCTACACCAGCCCCCTGCTCATTAGGCCACATAACTCCTATGCAGGCCAGTGGCCCTACCTTGTGGCGGCTTGGGGCTCCCTACGACCTGCTACATGGCCACAGACCATTTCTGAGCACATGACACCGATGCCAGGGAGAAGCCGTTCCGTAGGCTGAAGGTAACGTGAGGTGACAAACCTCACCCCTCCAGCCCTTGCTCTGTTTGCTGACTGACGCTATGCATAGGCCAGCGTTTCCCCATGGAGTGAAAGGTTTTGAGAGCAGTCATCCACGTTCTCTGATTTTCAGAAAGAGCAGCGTGCCTTAAGCACCAGTCCCTGACATTGTTTCAAGTTGAGCAACTCAAGTCACTTTTGAAACAACTTAATTTTTACTCTTGGCTATGTCTGCAGCACAAAGTTAAATTGACCTAATTCAGGCAGGTGCACAGCTGCTACAGGAATTACGATGCTTATGCATGGCTATACTGTGCGTTAGCAGCACATCCTCACTGGGAGCACTTGCGCAAATCGTAGTGTCAGGGTGGCACATTGTGGGATGGTGCTTGAAGGGTATTTTATGTCAACCTAAATCCATGCTACAGCCCACGCCTTGACTGGGGAGTACATCATCTTCCTTCCCACTGACCTAGACTAACACAGCTACTCCTTGGGAACGATATTATTAATAGATCACAATTTGGAATTGGGAGTGTTACACAAAAGACAGGGTCCAACTCAGTGTTGTCCATCACAATAGACAAAGCAATAAATAAAAGAACAAAGGAGTACAGCAGAGGCCCCCTTCTAGCTCCAGAGCAAGAACTGACTAACAAGAGCCGTAAACTTAAATATCCAGCATCCAAATTCCTTCCATAGAAGCACTGTGCTGGCTTGCTTGGGGGCATCAGTCAGGAACAGCCTCACTAGCTTTCAAGTCTGAGTTTCCTAGGTCTGTGCTGGGGGCTGTAATCTAGTCTGTGTGGGACAGGCTCTGCTGATAGCTGTTGCAGAAGGCTCTGAGGGGTGCACGCAACCTGAAACCCGAGATCAATACATGCAGCCAGCAACTCCTGGCAATCCTTGCTTTGCTTTTGGTGTTGTGTATATTAGAGTCCGGCAGTGAGAGGGACAGGCTGCAAGTGTGCAAGAAAAGCACCTCCAGTCACTCTGCACCTAACTTTGGATTCAGCCAGTCAGCAGTCACCTCTTGTAGCGCTGGCTTAGACGCATCGGAAATTATCCATGATTTCTGATGGTGCCCAAACAGGTTGTTCACAGCCTGTGCAAGTGGTTACAGGTTGTTCCTCTCCACTGTGGGTGACTGCAGATACTCACTCTGTTCTCATCATTCCTGTCTTTGCAGAGTCAAAGTACCAAACATTTGGCCTAAAATTTAGCACTTAAAAAATCAGGAGTATTAATTTCAAGAACATAAGAATGGCCATATTCAGGGGAGGCCAGGGTCCATCTAGCCCAGGATTGTTTTCTGACAGCGACCAATGCCTGGCGCGTCAAAGGGAAAGAACAGAGCAGGGCAATTAACTGAGTGCTCAATCTGCTGTCGCCCATCCACAGCTTCTGGGACTCAGAGGATTACAGATGCCCAGAGCATGGGGGATGCATCCCCTTCCATCTCGGCTAATAGCCGTTGATGGACCTCCACAAATTTATGTAAGGACACATCTGCACTACAGGCCTTGCAGAGGCACAGCTGTACTGCAACAGCTTTTATTCACCCGCTCTATGCCCATGGGAAAGCGCTCTTCTGTTGGCATCATCAACCACCCTCAGGAAGCAAGGGTAGCTACGTCAGTGGGAGAGCGTTTCCCGCTAACTGGCACTTTTGTAGGTCAAACATGGTGGGCAGGTGGGATTTTTTCACACCCATGACCAACAAAAGATCTACCACTGTAAGTGCTGGTGTAGTCAATGACATATTCCTTCTTGAACACAGTTACGCTCTTGTCCATCGCAACATCCCTTAGCAACAAGTTCCACAAGTGGCCTATGCTTTTTTTTTTTTTTTTACCTGCTCACTGTTAATTTCATTAGAAAACACCCCCCCTCCCCAGTTCTTGTGTTATGTGGAGGAGTAAATAACACTTCCCTATCTACCTTCTCCGCGCTGTTCATGATGTTATGGACCTCTAGCACCACCCCCAGGCCCCCTTAGTCATCTCTTTCCTAAATTGAGATTTCTACTTTTAATCATACCTTGCATGGAGCCTTGGTTAAGTGACAAGTTACAGATGGAAGTTGTATACGAGTTCCTTCAAAACTTTCAGGGAATGCCACCTCATCCCAGTGACTTATTACTATTTTATCAATTTGTTCCCTAACCCCTTTCTATTGACACATCAGTCTAAGAACCTTCCTCAGATCTGCTACCTAAAAAGAAGAGCTCAGGTGTGGGGAACCTCCCTCGCATCCTCGGCAGTGAGACCACTGCAGAGAATCCATGTAGCCTGTCCACAATGACCTCCTTTTTCTGGAGTGCTCCTCATTCAGTGGCCCCGCTGATTGATTTGTAGATTTCTAGCTTCTGACATACTTTTTTGCTGTTAATTTTTGCGTTGTCTCTTAGTTACTCTTAAAATTCTTTTTTGTGCTCTCCTATTGCACTTTGATAATTGTGTGCCAGGACCCTTGGAATCCTGAAAATGAGACTCAGGCACCCACACTAAAAAGCGGATGTGCAAGGGTAGTGACAAGTTGAAAGGCGTGCCACGTTTCTGACAACCTGCTCTTGCATTCAACATTCCTTTAATGGGGTGACAACCTCCTTAAGGGTAAGTGGTGTGATTGGGAGTGTAGCGTTGCAAACCCAGCACTCTAGATTACTTCAGTTACATGATGGTACATTTTTCTTGTGTGGCTGCCGTTCTGAGAGCTTCTGCTCACTTACCAAACTAACAAATCAACACAACACAGGCTCCTAAGGAAGTGCTTTGCATGGCTGCTTGCTTTTATCACCACACCGTGATCTGCCTGGGGTACGCATTTTGTTGGCATGATCTGTTGCATCTGGAAAATAGCATATTAGAGTCGTAAATGTTTTCTTCTGGCATGTATAAATGGTGAGCAGATGGGACTGAGGGTGAGTGTTGACATGCATCTTCTTGTTTTATGATTTGTACATAGTGTTGTTTGATTACCGGGGTTTCTGTGTAAGCGACCAGTAACTGCCTTTTCTCATTGGTGTGGTGCACGTGCCCATGGGGACAAGCCAATCTGTTCCAGTGAGACTGCTCCCTGGGACAATAGTTTGGATCAGGAGCAGTGGAAATACGCAGCTCACACGGCCACTTGCAGAAAGGCTTGCAATATTTGTTGTGCATAAGGCTGCCCTTTCCCCATTTTTATGGAAGTATTTGTGGAGCACCCGGGAAATTGCTCCTGGTTACTTTTGTAGATGAGTGCGATCTGGCACTAGCACAAAATGAGCAGTTGTGCATAGGCAAGGAGTAGGTCAGCAAAGCAGCAGGAAGGTAACTTTCATAGGCGTTTCAGGTAGCAATTTTAAAGACCAGAACTTAGATCTGAATTCCTCATCCCTCTGGATATAACCAAGGTAAAATAGTTGTTCAAGAATCAAGTGTTTTACTATATATATAGCACTTACGGTGTAATTACATTTTTTCATTATTTGGACTATCACAGTGGTTCTCTTAAGGCTAGTTTTGGTAAAGTAAGCAAGCACACACTTGGACTTGCTGCATATAAGTTTAATGAAACTTAGTTCCCTGGACAATTCACATAACAAAGATTTCAGATTTGCATCATAAAAACTTTTGATATGTTAACTGGAAAAATGGGCATTTCAAGTACGGTTTTTCATCTTACAAATATTATAATACAGGTGAATGCACCAAAACCAGACACTGTAGGATCTTGCTTTTTTTATAACAGCTACCCCGACAAAAGCATGGCTGAACAGGTGATCTTATGCAGTCTAAGATACATATGCACATTTCTGTGTGACTGCATGTCTGGATTCTGATTTCTCCATTACTGTTCAGCAGTACTGTCAAGGCAAGACTGAAACCAGGCAGAAAGGAGTTCCTCAGCTCCCACATAACCCCACTATGGAATACAGAATTCTCATAATTAATACATTTTGCCCAGTGACATGTCAGGTGAGGTAAGGTAACACTGGAAAATTTTTCAGAACGCACCCTACAGTTACGAAACTTCACTTTAAATTATTTAACAGGAAATGCCCACTCTCTAGGGTAAACACACCTTTGCCTACAGTCACTTTTAGAAAAGCATCAGTTACTACTCCTAGAAATCAGAAACCTACTTTGAAGCATTCAGAGTAAAGTAGAAACAAATACATATTCAGTATTTCTCACAATGCCCTTGGAAGTGGCTTAGTGCAAAGGGTTAACGTCACATCACCTTTCTTCTTAGATTACAAAATTGACTTCTTTTGCCTTAATCTACACACAAAACTATTTCAAAGGGTCTCTCCTGTCTCTCAATTGCCTGGCTTTTGTGAGTTTAAAACTGAAGTCCCCAGGTCCTTTGGATTACTATATTAACTGATGATGCATATGCTGTAATACCAAGGCACAGCAGAGTAGGGTAATGACATACAGTTCAGAATGGTCTTTTAAATGTTGGGTGAAGCCAGTGTTTTACTACTATTTTCTATAGTTTTTTTCATGTGTAAATTAAATACGAGTTCCACAGAAACGAATCTCAAAATGCCTGACACATCCATCTGTTGGTTACGTAGGTTCTTTTTAACGCTGCTATTTATGAGGGCTCGTCTACGGTACGTGTTTATGTTGGGGTCTTTCCGCTGATATTGTCATGGTTGAACATACAGGCCCTGATTCAGGAAACACAAACACAGGTGCTTACAGCAGCCTGGAGGCACATGCCTAAGTCAAGCACATACTTAATTGCTTATGTTTACCCTACTTTCATGTAACACAGTAGCCCCACTGATGTCAGTGGGTCTGCCCATGTTAGTCAGCCTGTCCAAAGCCTGCTTAGGCCATTGGAAAGACTATCAATTTGAATGGGGATCAGGCCCCCCAGTGGCATGTGTTTTTAGGATCAGGCCCATAACTCATCACAGGACAGTGCTGATCTTCGCTAAATGGGTGACTGCTCAAGCAATAAGATCCTGAGTGGGTCATTTCTCAGGGAGTGATGTAAATGGGAGCAGTTAATGGCCTGGAGCACAGTTAAGAGACCCTAGATGATCATTAACCCTGAGCATCAAACTTATTGCTATTTTTGCATGCTGGAAAAAAAAAAATCCCCTGGGTGGATAGACTCGTTATGGGTCAAAGAATGATGCAGTTTCAATTGGAACATACAATTAATGCCCTGTCAATTAGTCAGCACTGCATTCCTGTTTCGGTACTGTTCTTCGCACAGAAATTAAAGTGTATTCGCTGATTTTACAAGGCACATGGTGATGTGCACTGAAGGTATCTCAAACTGATCTGAGCTGTTTAAGTCTTTTGACTACTCAAGTGGATTAGTTAAGAATGGCCATACTGAGTCAGACTTGTGGTCCATCTAGCCCACTGGTCTGTCTTGCAGCAGCTGGTGCATAATGCTTCAGGTGGAATATACAGAACAGGGCAATCTCAAGTTATCCATCCTGTCATCCAGTCCCACTTTCTAGCAAGCAGAGATTTAGGGACACCTAAAACATGGATTTGTGTCCCTAATCTTGGCTAACAGCCACAGAGACCTATCCTCCCAGAATTTATCCAGTGCATTTTTGAAGCCAGTTATAATCCTATGGCAATGAGCTCCACAGGTTGACTGCATTTTCCATAAAGAAGTACTGCCTTCTTTTTGTTGAAAACCCACTGCCTATTATTTTAATTGGGTGACCCCAAGCTCTCGTGTTACATGACAGGGTAAGTAACACTTCCTTCTTCACTTTCTATATACCTTTCATTTTATATAGTGGTATGATATTCCTTCAGTGGTTTCTTTTCTAAGATGAGCAGTCCTCATCTTTTTAATCTCTCCTCATACACCTAATAATTTTTGTTGCCCTCTCCTGTACTTTTTCCAGTTCTGATATATTTAATAGTACCATTAACCCACCCCAGTGTAAACATCAATGATATTTTGGAGTCATACAAGAGCAAGATGCATCTGAATGAATGCTAGCCTACAACCCCTGATAACACAGGGTATATTCTGACAGGAACATTGAAAAAGTACTCTTGCAAATGCTTTGACTTAAATGGATTACTCACCCATGTAAAGCAAAGCAGGTGTGCATTCGCAAGGTTGGGGTCTACAGCAATATTTTCTCCCTTTTGCTCAACTAAATCCTAATCACGTTTACTGGTGTTACATGCATATAGGGAGGCAAATGGCAAGGCGCAATTTTCAAAAGCACATAGATGACTTAGGTGCCCAGCTTCCATTGACTGGCCATAGGAGGTAGTTGGCTAACTGCACTTTGAAAAGTTCCATTTCATTTCTTACCACATAGCAAATTATTTCACAAATTATGGCCCCTGTCCTTCAAAGACTCATGTATATGAATTAGTTCCACTGAATTCAGGGGGAACTATGCATGTGCACAAAGTCACTGACATGTGAAAGTGTATAAGCATCAGAGCTTTCATCTTGTACACAGCCTCTCAATTTTGGAGTTTCCTGCTGTTGTTTAAACACTTTTCTGACTGTCTTTAGAAACTGGGCTTTGCTAGTGTTGACTCAGCTTGCCAGCCCTGGCTGTAAGAAGACCTGATTCCCAGTGTTTACAATGCAGCAAATCATCATCAACTATTATTTCCTAAGGCAAAGGTCTTCAGAGGTGAGAGTCTAGAATTAGTCACCAACATGATCCTAAATTAGTGGTCTGATTTATTGACTTGAATGGGAACTTCCAGGTGACAACACTTCTAAAAAGCTCATCACTTACTTAGTCTAATTTTGGGCCTCCATTTTAAAGTATCTTGCCCAAAGAACAGTATTTTTAACCCTAAAAAGAATGTAAAGGGTTTTGCTAGCATCAGGGTATAACACAAGCTGGACATGTGTGTTCCATTTTTGGCAGTGCAGACCAATTAACTCTCAGATCACATCAATCATTGTTACAAACAAATTACTTAGAATTCACCTGCTGCTGCGTCAGTTGAACTTTCCGTTTCAGTATCAAAAGTTCACCCAAAAGTTATTTAAGAGAGAACACTTTAATCTCCTCCTCCCTCCACTGTGGCTTCCTTTTCCCACCAACAAACAAATACCCCCATATGATCCCCGTCATGACTGGGAGAACTGACCTGCTTCATTTTCTTCTGTGAACTCCCACTAGAGTAGAAAATGGATATTGGAAACAGATTGTTTTGAGTGCTCCTGTAAATCATTCTGCTGCAAGGCCTTATGAGACTTGGAAGAGGACCGAGGACCTCTCATCAAGCATATCTTACAATGAATGGTTTATAAATATCTTCTGGGTCAGTAATGACCTAGCGTTCTTATTAGCAAAATGTGGCAAAAACCTTGTCAGAGGAAGCTGACTTCTTCTGCACAGCTTCTGTGGGTTCAAACGGTGCCAGAGGCTATAGCCAAGAATGCTTGCCAGGTTCAGTACAGTGTGTGAGTCCTCTCAGGAGGGGGCCTACTTCTGTGCTTCTCCAAAGGGCCATTTCTTTGAAAATGTTGATCAAATGTACTTAGCATTGTCAGTTGGGTGTTGTACTGAATGCTCCTAAATATGACCCAGAGAAAGGATGCCAGGGCAGCACTGACTCCAAGTTCAGCAGTCAAAGATCCTTTGGAGGAGGAAGAAACAGGAGGGAATTTTTTTTTTAAAGAGTGAATATCACTCTGAACTGCCTATGTGCATCAAATGGCTGGTCTACACTGTCGCACGATTTCAGCAGCAATCGAAGGGAGATAGATGAAATACTTAAAATATCTTGCGTATCTCGCTCTGATGGCCTCCTGCCTACTTATCGCATCATCTTCAGCAGCCTGAGCTGGAGCGAAACCATCTCTCTCCAACTCGGTGCTACTCCTTCTGCGGGGGTGGTCTTCCAGCAGCAGCTTCCTGATTGGCTGAGAGGATCTTCACAGAGCTGATCAGTCAATCAGAGAGATCGATCTGGTGGTGGCAAATTTGCCACCATCAGTGAAGACCAGTCCAAGGTCACAGCCACTATGTAAATAAAAGGGGCTCCATTCCAAAGAAGAGTCAGTTCGATTACATCATGTACCCCTGGTGGACTCCGTTCCCAACTTCTCACTCGGCAAAGCTCTCCATGACATGGCTATGGTGAAGGGCCTGGCTGAACATTTCACATAAAGGCAACTTAAGAGTTATATGGACTTGCCCAAATGTGGATGGAGGCTTTACTAAATGCAGTTCTTTTCACTTGTTGAGGACCAGACTGAATTTTGCCCTTAAAGCATTGTTCAAACATTATCAGCTGGTGATAGCAAAGCACCAGCCTCTGCATTCTTAGTGAATGCCCCTTGTTCACATGAGTAGATGGGTTGAATTCAGCTGGTGTGTATCTCTTCTGACTTCAATACACTCATATGCAGGATGACTCTGACCTTACCATGTGCGACTTGCTTGACTCAGGCCCAAAGCAATCTGATGACCCAACTTTCTAAATCGAGTTCTAAGAGGAGCAAAAGTCATGACTCCACTATCCAGTGCAATTCAGCAATAGAATAGCATCCACTGCCGTAGGACATGAATTAAACTTCTAATGAAGGGATTGTTAAGAAGCTGCGACATGGTTTCTGATGGAGTGTGGCCACGAGTGGGCCCATGGCCCACCCACTTGGAGCTGGGGCCCACTCACCACAGCTGCTGTGGCAAAGTTTGGGCCGCTGCTGAGCACTGAGGTGGACAGGCCTCATCATGCTGCCTTTCCCCCTCCCTCCGCCTTCCACAGCACCGCTTGCGAAGGAACGAGTGGAGCTGGAGCACAAAGACAGTTACCTATCTTTTTCCTGTAACTGTTGTTCTCCAAGATGTGTGCTCACATCTACTTCAAATAGGCGTGCTCGCATGCCACGTGCATGGTTGTCGGTAGATTTTTCCCTAGCAGCTCCCCGTGGTGAGACAGAGCCCCCTGGAATCGTGCGCGCACAGCACTGTCTATAAGGGCTTGCCAACCACTCCCCCTTCAGTTCCTTCTTAGCAAACTGACAGAGGGGAGGTGGGCAGGTTTTGGAGTAGACATGAGCACGCATCTCAGAGAACAACAGTTACAGGAAAAAGGTAGGTAACTGTCTTTCTCCTTCGAGTGCTGCCCATGTCAACTCCAAATAGGTGATTGCCAATCACTTAGCGGTGGTGAGGTCGGACACTGTAATGAAGCCGCATCCAGCACCGCCCTACCCACAGAGGCATCCTGTACCCCCTGTTGGGTGATCGCGTAATGGACCGTGAAGGTATGTACAGATGACTATGTTGCTGCCTTACAGATGTCTACAAGTGGAATTCTAGTGTTAAAAGCGGTGTATGCTCTTGTCGAGTAGGCTGTGATCTCTGGAGGGGGCCTACAAGCAAGGACGTAAGAAGTTTTAATGCAAAAAGTGATCCATGATAAAACTGTCTGTGAGGAGATAGGTTGATCTCTCATTCTGTTAGCTACAGCAACGAATAGCTGCTGAGATTTTCTAAAAGGTTTGGTCCTTTCTAGGTAGGATGCCAGGGCTCTGTGGATGTCCAGGGAGTACAAAGTTCTTTGCCGACGCAATGAGTGAGGCTTGGGGTAAAAAAACAGGGAGAAATATATCCTAGTTAGCATGGAAGTGGAAAACCACCTTTGGAAGAAATGCTGGGTGTGGCTGGAGACGGACCTTGTCTTTGAAGAAGGCCAAATATGGAGGGTCTATCGTGAGACCTCACAGCTCAGAGACCTGTCTGGCAGAGGTGACAGCAACTAAGAAAGCCACCTTCCACAATAGGTACAGTTCTGAACAGGTGGCGAAGGCTCGAATGGAAAACAAGTTAGGGTAGTAAGAACCAAATTAAGGTCTTGTTGAGGGATTGGTTTCACAACTGGAGGGAATTTCCTGATCAGACCCTTGAGAAAGCAGCTCACAAGGAGGTGAGAGAAAACTGGACAGCTGTCGACGTGCTCACGACAGGCAGAGATTGCCACCAAATGAACCTTGAGAGACGAGACAGACAGGCCCTGTTGTTTCAAATGAAGCAGATAGTCCAAAGCAGTGGGAATGGTACAGGAAACTGGTTAGTGGGAATGCTTGCCACACCAAAGGGAGAAATACCTCCATTTAGCTGAATATGTCAGTCTGGTAGTTGGCTTTGTGCTTTCCAACAAAATCTCCCTAACTGATTGAGAGCACTGAAGCTCCTGTGTGTTCAACCATGGAGCTTCCATGCCACTAGGTGGAGAGGCTGCAGGTCCGGGTATCTCAGAAGGCCTTCTCTCTGGGTCAGGAGGTCCAGCATTAACGGAAGAGGAATAGGAGTGTCCTCCAATAGGTCTAATAGTGTGGGAAACCAGTGCTGTCGTGGCCAGGTCGGGGCTATCAGAATCACTGATGACTTGTCTCTTCACTTTTGCTAGGACCCTCACTATGAAAGGGAAGGGTGGAAAAGCATACAGGAGTTGGCCTGCCTATGGCACCTGGAACGCATCCCCAAATCGAGGCTTCGTCCAGACCTTGGGAAGAGCAGAATTTTCTGCATTTGGCATTGATGCTGGTCGCGAGAAGGTCCAGATGGGGATTACCCCACCTTTGGAAGACGATAAGTAAAACGTCCTGCTTAGTGACCATTCGTGTGGGCGAACAGTCCAACTTAGGGAGTCCACGAGGTAGTTCTGTGAGCCTGGAAGATAGGTGGCCTCCAGGTGAATACCAAGGGGAATGCAGAAGTTCCATAGAGCCATGGCTTCTTTGCAAAGGGGATAAGATTGAGCCCCCCTTGTCTGTTGATATAAAACATTGTGGCCACATTGTCCATCTTTACAGTGACGTGGTGGGCTGCCAGACGGTCTTTGAATGTCTAGCATGCGAGGCAGATTGCCCTGAGTTCCCTGATGTTCATGTGGCAAAGTCTGTCACGATTCAACCAACAGCCCTTGGGTCCGGAGGCCTCCCAGGTGGGCTCCCCAGCCGACATCTGAGGCGTCCGTTATTAAAGACATTGTCAGGGGACGCCTTGAGAATGGAACCCCGGAGCAAACCACCGACTGATCTATCCACCAAAGAAGAGAGTTTAGGATACCTTTGGGCACCAAGATTACCAGTTTTAGGTTGTCCCTGGCCAGGCGGAAGACCAAAGCCAGCCACAAATGGAGTGGTCTCGGGTGTGGTCTCGCATGGGGGACCACATATATGCAGGCTGCAAAATGACCCAGAAGTCTCAGACAGGACCAAGCAGTTATGACACGGTGGGTGGTCCGTTTGTTTAATATTGCAGAGATGGCTTGAAAACGGTGGGTGGGGAGAGATGCTGTGGCTGTAGTTGAGTCCAAGATGGCTCCTATAAATTCTGTTCTCTGAGCTGGAACTAGAATTGATTTCCTTGCATTTATTAACAGGCCTAAGCCTTCCAAAGTACGTTGGATGAAAGCTAGACTGGTAGTGACCTGCTCTCTTGATGGACCTCTCACCAGCCAGTCGTCCAGATAAGGAAAGACGTAGATCCGATGACAGTGGAGGAACACCGCCGCCACTGCCATGCATTTTGTAAAAACCCTGGGGGCCGTGGAGAGCCCAAGGGGTAGGACAGTAAACTGGAAGTGTTTGTCTCCCACTATGAATCTTAGAAAATGCCTGTGCTTCAGGATGATAGAGATGTGGAAGTACATATCCCAAAGGTCGAGGGCAGCGTACCAATCCCCAGGATCCAGGGAAGAGATTATAGAACCCTAGGAGACCGTACGGAACTTGAGCTTCCTTATGAATTTGTTCAGACCTCTGAGATCTAGGATGTGTCTGAGGCCTCCTTTGGATTTTGGGATCAAGAAATACCTGGAGTAGAATCCTTTCCCTCTGAGTTCCGTAGGGACCTCCTCCACTGCTCCCATCAGGAGCAGCTGACTGACCTCCTCACGGAGGAGTTAGTTGTTAGATGGGTCCCTGAGAAGGGACAGGGAGCGGGGAGGGCGTGGGTAAGGGATAGCGTGGAATTGGATAGAATAGCCCAGTTCCACCATGCGTAGAACCCAACTGTCTGATGAAACCTGGTGCCATGCCTGGTGGAAGCGGGCTAAGCGGTTGGTATGCTGTCCTCGGGGAAAACCTCAAATATTTTGCTTGGCAGCCTGTGATTGTTTAGAGGGGCCGTCAGACTTGCCACCCGTGGAAGGACGTCTGTGTCTACTTGAGGCCTGGGATCCATTATTCCTGCCCTGCCTGCAGCTGAAATCCTGCCTGTGATAGTAAGCGGGAGGCCGTGAGGGAGTCTGAGGCTTCAAGTGTTTGTGTTGTGTTACAGGGGTGTGCACCCCAAGTGATTTTAATGTAGCCCTAGAGTCCTTTAAACTGTAATTTGGAATCCATTTGAGTGGAAAATAAAGACTGCCCTTCGAATGGAAGATCTTGTACAGTTGGTTGAAGTTTGTAAGGCAGCCCAGAAACCTGAAGCCAGGAACTCCGGCGCATAGAAATGCCAGAGGCCATGACCCTTGCCACGGCATCTGCTGCATCCAATGCCCCCTGCAATGAGGCCTTTGCCACTGTCTTGCCCTCCTCTACTAGAGCATTAAACTCCTTCTTGGAGTCCGGCATGAGAGAACTTGCAAACTTTTCCGTAGAGCTCCAAGTTTTATGCGTGTAGCGGCTCAGTATTGCTTGCTGATTTGCCACCCTGAGTTGTAGCCCCCCCTGCAGAATAGACTTTATGACCAAATAGGTCCATCTTTTTGCATCTCCTGCCTTTGGAGTAGGGCCTGGAGTCCCTTGTCTTTCTTTTTCGAAGGCCGCCGTCACCACAAGCGAGCTGGGGGAGGGATGTGTGTAGAGGTATTCATATTCTTTTGAGGGTACAAAGTATTTTCTTTCTGCTTTTTTTGCCATAGGTGACACAGAGGACGGAGTCTGCCAGATTTCTTTCATAGTCTTATCTATAGTTTTTATGATAGGCAAGGTAACCCTAGAAGGCTCTGATGTTGACAATATGTCCGTCATTGGGTCCGAAGCCGCCTCTGCAATTTCCTGAGCCTGAATGCCCATGTTGGTAGCCACTCTCCTCAGGAGGTCTTGGTAGTTCCTGCCCTCATCTGAAGGGGATGCAGGAGTGGTACCTGCTACTTCTTCCCCAGGTGAGGAAGAGGAGGAGACTTTTGCTAGGTCATCCTGCAATGGCACCAACGGTGTGGATTGGGATAGTCCTGGTGCCAGAGCCTCTACATGGATGGTGCTGGAGAACAGAGTGGAAGTTTCCGGTGCCAAGGTGTGCAATGCATGGGGGCAGGTTTGGTGCTAGTTGCTGGGTGGGTGTGTCGACTGCCCGAGGCGACTGAAAAGGAGCGAGTTGACTGAGGGCCCTGGGCTTGATGGTATGCCCAGGGTGTCCAAAAAGGCCAGCTGGAGGGATTCTACCACTGGGGGCACCACTGCACTGGAAACTGCGGAGGAGCTTGAAAGGTCCTATGATGCGATGCCGACATGGAGCGGCTCTGCGCTGAGTGGAGAGAGCCCACTTCCAAATCCGAGGGTGATGCCGACCTCGGTGACCAGGGTGGTGCCATGGACCTCGGCACCGCTGATGGATGGTGCGGGGATCAAGGGAGTGGAGTAGGTTTCCCTTTAGATAAAGAGAGCCTCGGTGCTGGTAGAGCATCCGCACCTGGGATTGCACTTTCCTTGGTGCTTTCGATTAGGTTGCATGCTGCCTTGAATGTTTCCTGCGTAGAGGGAGACGTAATGACTTCTACTTCGTCCCCAGAATCGGCTAAGGGGGACTGTCCCAGTGCTGCCTGTTCTCTTGGATGGGTTATCTTGTGAGGCAGTGCTGATGGTGCAGTCTGGCAGCCCCGCATGGGTCCCACCTCTCCTGCACTGCTCCTCTTAGACTCGAGAGGAGAGCACCCTCTGTCACTCCTGTGCTTCTTCCTCAGCACTGGAGACTGGGAGCAATCCCATGGTGCTCATGTTGAAGGTGCAGGCTTGCAGCACCGAGTGTCTTTGTGTGCCGAATCTCTACCTGGTGCCGGGGCACTTTTCGTTGACACCACACTAACTGATGGGTCAGAGGCTGTTGAGGGTGGTCTTAAGGCTTCCTCCACAAGGAAGATTTTCAGCCTTTGGGAATGCTCCTTCAAAGTCCTCAGCCAAAAGCTCTTACAGAGCTTACACTTTACCTTTTGATGAGCCACGCCCAGGCACTTTAGACACATGGAGTGTGGGTCGCTCTTTGGCATCGGCTTTTTACATGCATTGCATGATTTAAAGCCTGGGAAGCCAGGCATGCCCCCGAAACACGGAACAAGTTGAAGAACTCCGGCTAAGAGAAATCTAAACTAACTTAACTCTGTTTACTCTAAAACTACCAAAATGAAGGGCTTAGCCTGGAGTATAAAGCTAGGAGAAGGTCTCTCAGAGAGGAAAGATGACAGAACTGACTAGCCGCCATGGAAGGAACTGAAGGGGAGTGGTCGGCGAGCCCTTATATGCACAGCTATGCGCGCGCACACGCAACTCCAGGGGACTCAGTCCAACTACGGGGAGTTACTAGGGAAAAATCTACTGACAGCTGTGCACGTGGCACACATGCATGCCTATTTGGAGTTGAAGTGAGCAGCACTTGAAGGAGAACAGTTGGCTCTGCTTGTCACCTAGCAACTGCAGCATCTTGGGGCAGCTTCTGGTCCCATGACTGGAAACTGCCCCTGCCTGTGGCCCACCCTGCAGGTTCATGGGCCTGACTAAAAAATGGGTCTGGCTACACTCTTGGTTTCTGAACACTCACACGGTGCAACGTTAGTGCACAGATTATTCCATACCTATACCTTTTGGAGCCTGTAACTCCTGCTGTGAAGTTTTAGTCAGTCCCAAACTAAAAGCACAAATAAAGATTTGATAACATTTTAAAGGGCCAGACTCTGCTTCCTGGCCGTGGTGGGGGCAGAAGGGTGCAGAGGGGAGGCTGTACCATGACATGAACACTAGATGGAAATTTGTTAGAATACAAGCATTTAAGCACAATTCGCTTATACTGCAGGGTTGCCCTTACACTTGTGGAAGTTGTGTGTCCAAAACGCATGAAGGCATATCTAGATGAATAAAATTCCTGAAAGTCTTGTTCTTCTAAATGATCTTACTGACAACTGAATGTGAAAGATGTATTATTTATTGTAGCATCTTTGACAAATGACACACGAGTTGCCCTATAGTAATAAACTCTTGCATCACAAAAGCACACATTTCTGGAGCAATTTTTTCCATCCAGTTAAGAATACTATGAAGTAAGTAGTCAAAAGAACCAGAGAGGGTAGAAATTTCAACAACAGCTGTTGTCAGCTTTGGTCTGATGCAAAGTGAAAACACATCTCTAGTCTCGTGACTTTAAAAAGTGACCCTGGCACCTCAAAGGTTTACAAAATATTTGAGACTGATATTACTGACACTATAATTCATCCAAGAGTCACCATATGCAGGGGTTAATTGGAGCTCCTCATGTCATCAGATGCTGCAGATGTTCCCTTGAATACTGAAAGGAATGTATTTGTAACAATTGTTCTCAAATTTTTTGGGAACCCTATAGAAATACAAGTACTGCTCTGAAGAGGGGCAGGGACTGAATTGCTGCCTTGTCCTTAGCTTAAATTTAATGTACCTTCTGGAGTTTAATTATGCCAGATAGAGCCTGGAGTGAGCAATCATGCTGCTGGACAGACCCATAGTTTTCACCAAGAAAAGCTAAACAAGCAGAATAACTTCTACTAGTCAGAAACCAGCTCGTTCATAAAGGTACAGCACACTTTAAAAAAATCTGGGGCCTCATCATCGTGTAAGGTGACTTCAAAAGGGCCTGCACATCCAGGCAGGATTGGATAGTCTTTTGTGGATTAGCAGCGTACTTGTCTTGCTGAAGCGTGTGATGGGCCCAATTCAGCAGTGATTTAAAGAATGGTGTAAGCGAGCCAAAAGAAAGGCATAAGTAAATTCTTTGGTATTCAGTGGCTATCTATTCTACCCTTCCATTCCGTACTGTGCACCTTCACGTCAGTTGTCCTTCCTGCTGTATAGCCGATTCTGCTGCTTGGCTTGTCACACCAATAAGAGATCAGAGTTAAACGATGTCATCGCCTAACCACCACTCCAAGTATGTAACTTGTTTCACTGTGGCCATCATTAATGAAATTGGCCAGAGCCTCCCATGAGAACTGCATTAACTTACGCCAAGTCTGAAATTTTGGCAATAGTTCTGTTCCATTAGCTAAAATGCAAACGGTAAAAAATGGTGTGGGTAAGCAAATGACACTTCACTGCATGCCTATTTCACCAAAAGTATCCACATCTACATTTATTATTGGAATGCTGGAAATAAAAATCCAATTTCTCTTGTTTTGCCTTGGTGTCAAAACAAAGGAGAAGCAAGAGCAGCTGTATATCTCACAAAGATACATTTTTGACATTTAAGGGCTTTCTAATCAGAATGCCCTAGTGAATTGAGATTTAATTGATTTCTGAGAAGTTAAGCAAAAGGTGCATGTGTTTTATATGACCAAAACCCTTGGATTCTAGTTTTCTTTTTTAAAAAGAAGATATTTTTGTAACAGGGACAGAGAAATTCTGTATTTGCATTTTCATTCTTCCATGCCTTAGAGATAGTGGTAGTTTTAGAAAGAAAGATTTTGTCTCATTCAGAAAAATGCTTTTGAACTATTCCACCTAGTGTGGATTTGACAGATTGTATTGGATGTCTAAGCCCATGGTCTGTCTTCAACGATGGTGCCAGATTTGTTACTATCAGATTGATTTTTCCAGATCGACTGATGGTAAATGGAGATCCAATTGTTCAACCTTGAAGTTGAAGTGTTAAAACCAAGCCCTCAAGTGCCATAGTGCTGCTTCAGCCCACTGGTGCAGTGCAGTAAAGATGCTGAAGGAAAGATAAAAAGTCAGTGGGAGTTACACAAGCTACTTTGTGTAGGCTTGTGAGAGTCCTGTGGACTGCCACTGAGCTTCCAGGTAAGTGTGGACCAAGGCTCAGGCATGGTCTCTCTCCTGAGGTGTGTACCAGAATTTCAGTCTGAATGTTTTTGGAGGGGTGTGTTAAAATCACAAATGAAAGGTTTGTGAGAGTCTCTGTCCACATCCCAGATTTCTCGAGATACCTCTAGTGGGGATGCCCAGCAGCAAGAAGGCAGCAGCAACTTCTGGCTGTGCCACTCTCTGTGTCCCTGCAGCCTATGGAGGGAGGAAAACAGCAGGGTGGCTGGCTGCCAGCTGGGCTCCTGTTCCTCCCCTCCCATTTCTACAGCTGCTGCTTTTCCTTCCCTGCTACTAGAGTCCCAACACTGCTGCCTGCTTTGCAGATGGTCCACTGAGGTGTACTGGAGGCAGATCTACGCTGCCCACTGTTTTTGGCAGCAGTGGAAGGGAAATATGCAACTTACGTAAAATAACTTGCAGGTCTCCCTTCGACTTCATCCCGCTGGTACATCCACCGAGCTGAGTCGAAGGGAGGGCTGCAGGGACACAGAGATTTTGGTGAGGGGCTGTGTCTCTGGTTGCTCTCCCTCCTGCCCTCCACACCATGCATGCCCTGGCTCCCTACCAAACAATGATTAAAATCAAAACATATTAGATAATGCAACATACATTCTTCCTGACACACTTTATAATGACACAGTCAGAAAGAAGCAAACAACCAGGTTTTAAGCAGAAAGTCAAATGGGCAGTCAAATATTAGCAATTCAACTGTGCTCTGTCCCAGAAGGCTGACTGCATTTACCTGTACGTTAGAAATGCTAGCTAGTGCCTACTATGTACTAATACCATGAGCAACAATTTCTAGTTTCTGCCCTGGATAATGAATGTTCCCATTTTTATTTGTCCTGTAAGCTGGTTACCACTAGAACCAAATAAACTAATACAAAGTCAATAACAAAGGACCAAACTGTAACTTATTACTGTAAAGATTTATCAAATAGCATTCATTATTTACAGTGAGCAAGCACAGATCATTTTCAATGTGAAAACAGTCATTTAATGTATACACAGAAACTGAGAACAACAACAAAAATGGCTACCCAATCGTGCATTTAGCTTCACTTCAAAGCAGCTCCCCTTCAGTTAAGGTAAGAAGTCACATTAAGGTTGTCAGGTGTGCATGTAGCTTAATAAACACAAACAGACAAATATGGACTATGTTAATTAAACCTGAGAAGGATTAGGGAGATTATGGGAGTGTAAAAATCAGGCCTAAAAATGAACATTAGCAGCCAAAAGGTTCAAAAAACAAAGTTCAGGTAACATTACGTGTTTGACAACTCCCACCCATCCCTCCACCGAACAAAAAAAAGGATCAGGCAACTCAACTTTGAAACGCCACCCGATACATACCTTGGTATTACAGCATTTGTTATACGGAGAACCAACATCTGTTTAGAGACCTTTGCAATATGAAGTCATAAGGGATGACAACTTCAGCATTAAATATGAATTTCCTATCTTCTATTAAGTGCTTAAGTAGTTACGGTAGGTGTCTTATTTCCTTGCCTTTATGGTAATATTAGTTTTCCAGAAGTACAAAAAATTCCTTTCAATTCTTCCAGTTGAAATTTATTGAAATTTTAGAGTTTTTTTTATCTAAAACATTTGCATAATATGCGAATCACCAGAAGTACACAAATATAATACATCTGTGCTAGGTTTTTATAATATCTAGTCTAATTAGGAATAATCCCATTTGCAGATTATCGCTTTGTTGATGTGATGAATCAGGGCGGCTACCTAGGTTGTGTACTGGCTCCAAGTTATACACATATCTGGGTGGAAAGTACTTATTACCAAAGTGCAATATCTGCTTTTCTAAATGAAATCACCAGTCATTTTATTTTCCCCACACAAACAGAAAAAAGATGATTAGCTCACATTATCCATTAATCACATGCAACACTTCATATGACAAAATGACCTCATATCCAAAGATAGTGTTCCAAAGAAGATTTCTATCATAAAAGAAATGGACAGATAGAAACTGAACGGTTTGAACAAAATTGCACGTTAACATCTAACCAGTGTTATGTTTTATGCCGTAAATATGAGTCTTTGTTAAAAGATACAAATAATGCCAAAATGGCAAACCTTTAAGTACAGCAGTCTTGGCATGTGATGGTTACAACGAACACTGAGAAAGCGAGTAGGGTCTTAACTCAACTCTCTGGTACATAGTATGCTGCATCACTAGGGCCCAATACTGAGAGAATAAAAGGGCAAAGTTAGGCCAAGTGACTTTAATCCAGATCTTCATGTTTTATGTAATTGGCAGCACTTTCCTAGATTCCAAATAAATTACCTAAAAACATCTCTTTGATACTTGGGATTTTTATGTACAAAATCTGTACTGGGGGAAAGGAATGGAGCACTTGATGACATACCAAAACGCAGCCAAGCCAATTACTCAAACTTGAGAAAAAGTCCCTCATATGTTTAATTAAATGAAAACCTGTTTTCCATTTAGACAAAATTTGCTAATATACACACGTGTTAAACTACAGTTGGAATGATTAAGCAATCAACATAATGAAAGTAAATTAAATAATGGATTTCGATACTTGCTTTCCATCCTCTTCCTGCGACATCTGTACTTGCATCTATAGACTCTAAAGGAATCTAAGTGAGTTATCCCACATCACTCTCTGAAAAAGATCCAGTTTGGACTTAGTTATGTCGATGATAACAGTAATCAAGTGTAATGCATGATGGGTAAATCAAGTGATCGCTCTCCATCAGTAATTCAAGTTTTGCAACATAAGGCAACTGTAGTTTTATACCAAAAACTACTTCCTTATGTTCTCATCCAAAGCATATGATAATGTTCTATAAATACAGTAAATTATTTGATATACTTTGTTTTTTTCCCCCAAATTCCCTTGAACGGGTTTCCCCTTCCAAAGTGCTTTAGTTTGAAGATTTGCTGAGACCACTAGTGGAGTGACGAAGTTTCCCAGATGTAGCATGTGGTAGTGGCAGAGAGGTCTGCTCTGCTAACTCTGTTCCTGTGCTTACAGTGCGATCAGCATTTGCACTCATAGTGAGACAGCCTGGGGGGGAAAACGGGCAAAGAAATGCAAGGTATTATTAGAACAAATAGAATGCATCCAAGGACAGACATGCTTTCTAAGTTATAAAAGAGAAATCCAAATTCATCCCTGGTACAACACCACTGAGTTTAACAGAGATGCACGGGGGCTGTGCTTGGCTCAAGGAATGAGCTCCTCAGTTGGTGATATGGAGCTCAGTACTGGTAGCTTCTAGAGATGGCAAGAAAGGGCTACGCTGGGACTTGGACTAGGTGCCAGTGCAGGAGTACGAATGTTCTTCATGCCCCTTGCAGCCTGCCTCGACCTTGACTGACAGTGCAAGAATGAACAAAGGTTGTTTGTGCTAACTGCTCCCCGACCTCAGAGGAGGTGTTTGGGGAGGAAATCAAGTCTCCAGATGTGCTGGCCAGTTAAGCCAAGTTAGCACAGAGAGTGCTCTAATTTATTGCTGCTGTTGGAGTCAGCATCCCCTACCTCCCTAGAGCAAGGAAGGAGTTGGGCCTCACGGGTGTTTCTGGGGCTACTCCTACACAGCACCCTGTGCTCACAGCTGTGCTTAAAGGTAGAGTTATAGCTCAAAACTTCCCTGCCGAGTGCTCATCTTCCTCGTGCTTCACTGGGTGGCTCTGCAGGATTTAATTTCTGGTTCTAAGGGCTGAAAATCAGTTTCCTTAGTATAAATGTTTTTGATCAAACTGCAACTGGAATGTGCCTCAACTGCTGATGCTGGAGAGACAAAAGCAACATTTTCTTTGTAGTTCCACTAAGGAAGCAGGAACCAAAATCTCCATCACTCCTGCTGTAGTCAAGAAGGCTATTTACAAACTCTATCATACAGTGCACGTGTAAGTTGACAGATGCTTATTTTACACATTGAAGTTACAACTCATTTATTCCCAGAAGGTGGTTACAACTAGAGATCAGGATTCACTACCTTGTCTGAATGAGAACGGATGAGGACTGAGCTATTAAATGCCAAAGTAAATGAATAAAATTAAAGCGTGTGTGCAACTCTTGTCTTTTCCCAGTGCAATTATAATCATGCTCTGAGGGATACAAAAATGCATGTTGCAACACAGCTCTGTTGTTGCTTCTGTCATTTGGACTTGTCCCAGGACATTTCTATAAGCGTGAATGCCATTTCGTCAGCCCTCTCCTGGTACAATGGTTTTAAATAGTGGTCTAGTTCTCTCTGCAAATCCTCAATAGAAATATTTTTATTAGAGATGGGACTGAAGCAAAGATCCATATCCAAACATCTCCAAACCTCTCGGGATGGAGGAGGAAGATGCAGAATCCAAGCTCAAATCTAGATCTAAATTTCACAGTTGCCTTGTGCTCCTTTAAAGGGCTGAGCATCCACAGTGTTCAGGCCACAGCTGCGTTTTGCATCATAACTCCATCTCTAATTTATCAACATACTGTATTTTCAGATTGCTCCTGTCACTGGATTTAATTGATTTATGTTGATAACATTTGACAGGTTTATAACACCTTTCACCCTGCATGATCCCAAAATATCGCTGATACTGCACACAACCACCACCTCTGAAATGCATCTGTGGTGGAAGCTGGCAACCAACTGGTTGAATAGCACGCTACACAACAGCAGGAGGAGGGGAATAACCGGCCCTGAAACAATGGGGTAAACTCTGCCCTTGTGAAAACTATCAGGAAATCTTTCTTGTCAAAGCAAAAGAAGCCAGGATATCCATTTGTAAGGTTTTAACTGAAAGATTCCCATGCAGTAAACTGCATGATATTCCATTAACATGGAAGGACAGAGGACTAAGTGGACTGGGATTTGAATGTGGGGCTCTAGCGTCTCCAACTATAAAAACCTGAAACTTAGGGCCACTAATCTACCCATCCCTCTAGCAGTAATGTAAAGGAGCTGTAAACCCAGTCGAATACATACTCTGCAGTGCTGGAGCAGTGGAAGGCATCTGCAGCGCCCTGGTGAATCTAGCTCAATGCGTGTGTAAAGCATTTTCATTGAATCACTTTGTCCTGACGCCTGACAGAAGGGACACATTCTAATTACTGCAGCTGGCAGTCTACCATGAGCCCACTGCTCTCTGAATGGGCTAAGACATTTTCCAGAAAGTGTATTTGAGAAAATCGTAAGTTTAGGAGACAGATTCTCACAGATCATTTACACAAAAAGCAACTCTTTCTTAGGGATGTAGCTGCAAGCAATCCTGGGCTATCACTCTAAGCTAGATGCCCATGTTTATTTAATTCGCTTCTCAGAAGCTAAGTCTGGAAATTCAACAGCATGGTCCATGTCTCAGTTTATTTCCTTACTGTAAGGTTTAAAAAACAGAACTCATGACAAGAGTCAAACATGTAATCATTAAATGTAGCTATGTTAATAAATACTACAGAAATGTATTAAAAAGCCAAAGGCCAGAGCGATTCAGTGGCTGTTAATCTGAAAGCATTTTTTGCTTATTTTAAATTCTTGAACTACTTAACAAACCTGATACACTTCAAACAATACTTTTTACTCACCAGTTTTATGTTTTAAAGCAAACTTTCTGGAGCAGGAAAAAACACTTCCAAATATAAGAAAAATGTGATTTAATATGCAAAGACATTTTCCGTGAAAAATGTGGAGCTGTTAAGTTTTGCAAAACTGCTATTTTCCCTAAGAAAGAAAGAAAGCGTGGCGGGGGAGGGAGGGAGGTGTTGTATTTTACATTCCTGCAGCTAAGCAGAATGGCAGATGGTCAAAATAATACAATTTTCACCAAATGGGCAAGCTCAAGCAACATTCATGCAAGCTCTCAGCAATAAAGCTCTGTGCATAGGAAAAGCAGTGCAGTTCAAACTGTGTGTAAGTCGGTATGGCCACACCTCACCACTTAGAGTCATCCCTGCTTTTTTTTTTTTTTTTTTTTTTTAATATATATTATCTATCCCTGAGACTCTGTACATTCCATCAGTCAAACTTTCTTCTGGCAAGCCCTTAACTATGCAATCAACCTTGAAGCTCCCTCTCAACCGTCTTGATTGATAGGGAGACAGCAGCTGCAGAGTGAGCAAGTTCTAACCACAAAAGATAAAGGCTTTCATACAAATATTATAATTCCACTTGCAAGCTGTCTGGCACAAACTCAAATGACTTGGCCTTCTCATAATGGAAACTTGGAACTTTATTCAGACAAAATACTCTAGCCACATAACCATACACCACTTTAGTGAAAGGAATCAGGACAATTACACACCTATGTAAAAAAATAAACAGTATAAAGGTCACAATGCCTGAGAGATTTCTGAACAGCCTGAAGGGGTTTACCTAAATCTCAATTCTTAAAAAAACTGGGAGGATGGGAGGGAGATAGGCAGCACAAAAATTACAACTTCTCAAAAGAACTATAAAGATGGCTGGGTAATGTCCATCAGTAAATAATGAACATTCGCATCCAAGCTTCTGATTCACAAATGGCTCCATTTTCCTGGGCAGTGTTTCCACGCCCAATACACAAACTATATTCTCAGTCAAAAATGATTGTTTCACATAACATAAAACAATCCATCATTTGTAGGCGTAACTTTCTAGCTGATGCAAGGTGGGCTACAGACAACCATTCATCAATCCACTAGGCTTCTAGTCTGACAGATTATTAAAGGCTCTTAGGTTACATCCATCTGTGAATCAGGATTCAAGGAGTTAATTCCGAGCTTCGAGCCCTCTTTGCTTCAACCCAGCCTACCACTGAGCGCATCCAGCCGGCATGCTGCTGTCAGGCTGCTTCCTTCCATTCGACCAGCGCATTGGAAATTGCCCAGACAAACAAGCAGAACGGAGGAGCCCGCAAAGGTCACACCTGGCGTGTGGCCGGCCGGCCTGCTCTCCGGGTCCTAAACCGCAGCCCCAATCGCCAGGTTCAGGGCACTCTGTGTTTCCCCTCTTTTGTTTCCTTTTCCTCCCCCAGCTGTTCCATTCAGAGGCCCAAGTTCAGCAATCTGCCCTCCCCAGAAAAGGGAGGCCCTTATTAAGCTGAGCTAACTGAAAGGGCCAACACAACACGTGCCGCTCCTTATCGGCCCCATCTCAAGATCCTATTCCATGGTGCTTAGCCAACAAAAAAGTAAATGGACTTAACTCTCATTGGCTCCCCTGCAGCAATTCAAACAAAAGTGCAAAGCAACAAAGACATTTTCCACTATGGCAGGTGTTGGTGTCAGATTCCGCCTGCAGCAAACAGGAGCAGAAGAAAGAAAGAAAAAGAGTATGTGCTTCTCAGACATGCAGGGGGATGCTAACAGGGCAGGCAGCCGGCTCTTAGAGCTATAGGCAAGCATAGTCAGGGCCATTTGTTTCTGCCACAGTGCTTGGAAATCATGTTTTGGGGGAAAGAAAGAGACCCGACCTGAAGGTGAGGTGGGGCTATAGTGGAAGCAACAGACCCACACAAACCAGGAGTTGTTTCAGCTTTACATTAACAAGGCAAGGAAGGAAGCTGGCTAGTGGCGCAGTCTGGTCGAAGTATCACTCTTACCTTTCTCAGTTACCGCACTGAGACTTTTACATAGTTTAATCTGAAGGGAAAAAACACAAAATGGTATCAACAAACAAACCACACACCTACTACTCTGCAAAGAGGCTCACAGACATTGCTTACACCCAGTTAGTGCTGCTTCATCTTAACACAAACTAAACATTCGGAGGGTGACTTCAAGGTATCCTTCATAAATAGCAAATAATGATATTCTTTCACGATCACACCAGTGCCATTCTCCAGGGACGTATATGTGGAAAGAGCAGATCCACACCTCTCCACTGTTGGTTGAAATACTGAGAAAATATTTGAGCATACAATCATTTCCTCCAGCTGAAAGACGACTCATATGCACATTACTATGAAATTATAGAAATTTTAGTGCTTCAAGACTGCAAATTTTATATCCAACACAGTGACAGTAAATGCCAAAATTTCATGAAGATTTAAATAACTTATACCTGCTACAGAAGTTAAAAATCAGCAAGCAAATATGTAATTTTAAGCTTTTTGGGCTACTTTTTTATAATGTAGAAGCCCACTTATGCTAACAAAAATACATGTGCAATTGTGTGCTGGGACATGCACACAATTTGTAAAACTGTATGCACAAATAAGGTATTTCCATGAACAAATGATGAGCCAGACACCTCATCTGCACATGCAAATACTTGATTTGCATGCAAAATTATGGTAGCTGTATTGTGCAATTGCACATAGTTCTTGTCTGTAGATAAACAGGATTACTTCTGTTCTTTCAGATGGGTCCCTGTGGCTGCTCCACTTCAGGGACCTTTTTGCAGTACTCATTCTGATTTCACACGCTCAGAAGTGGCCTCGTGGTTGGCTTGGTGCTGTCATTAACGACTTCTACTCTGACTGCCCTATCTCGTATATAACCCTCCGTATGGTGGGAACCGGAGGACAGGCTTAGAGCAGACCCTCGCTCTGACTGACTGAGAATGCATCAGCTAAAGAACCTGCGTCCATGCCCACTCTGGAACAGAATCTGACATTTTCAGTTCTGGGGTGTGGAGAAGAGGTCGATTTTTGGGAAACCCCAGTGACTGAAGATACCACGTATGATCTTATCACTTGTTTTCCATTCAAGAGCCCTGGGGAAGTGTCTGCTCAGGATATCTGCAGTGAAATTCTGGGACCCTAGCATGTAAACAGCAGAAAAGATTTTTTGGAGTGCTTTATGTATCAGATCCATAGATGGATACCTTGGCACATGGGGCCGTGACCTTGCACCTGTCTGGTGGTTGATATAAAACATGTCTTTAGCTGAAATATAGTATTTTCTGTCATTTCTTTTATTTGTAGGAGGAACCGATGCTGGTCTTTGCCATATGGAGTTTGCATTGGTGCATCATTCATTGGCAGGGCAATTTTCGAGGATGCAGCCATCTGGAGGTTTTCAGTAACTTCCGATGTGACTCAGACCCCTCCTCCAAAGGCATCTCCAGTTCTTAAGCAACTCTCAAAGAGGTCATTGAATTGTTTTGGATCATCTGTTGGAGTGGACATAGATGGGATACTGCTTCATCTGGGGATGAAGACAAATTGTGTGTCACAGAAAGCAGTTCTACTTTCCCAGATTTTGCAGCTATTTGAGGCTCGTCTGTTGGCCCTTAAGCAATCAGTTGGCACTTTTGAATAGGTGACCTATGCCTCATCCTGTGAGAGCTGATAGGTCTATAGTAATGTGAGGAGTGGGATGGAGAAATTTCCCAGTCATGCTGTCCTCTTTGATATGGTCCATGTAGCTGGCAACATGGTCGTCCATACCAGGATAAGGGCTATGTCCTCTTCTGGGTGCATGAGCCCTTGAATCCACTGCTAGTCTAGCAGGTGAGGAATGTTTTGAAGAGAAGACAGCTTCTTCCAAGCCACTACCATGTGAGCACCTGGAGCGAGTCTTCAGTGCCGTGTCCTTTCTTGGCACTGAGTCAGAGAAAGAGCATTTATGTTTCTTGCTTGACTCCTCGCCCAAACATTTCAAGTCTCTGGGCTTCCTGTATTGAGAGGTATCTGAGGAACCAGTAGCCACTTTGATACCCCGGCCTTGGAGACTGAGTCATTAATGAGTGCTTTCTTTGTTTATGCACTGCTGTCTCACATGGAGATGAAGCCCTTTCCCTAGGGGTATGGGGGTGTTTCCCCAAAGCTAGTTTGTTGGATCCTGGTTCACAAGATGGTTGTAGGGATTTCTCTGTAATTATGAGTTTTAATCAATCATAGGTCCTGGTCCTTCCTAGCCCTTGCACTATTCTCACAGTGGCTGCATTTTTGAGAGAGACGAGTCTCCCTCAGGCAGCAAGCGCACACCGAATGCCCATCTGAGGCTGGGATGGTTTCTTTACAGGAGGAACACCTCCTGAAGCCAGGTGATCCTGGACTCTTAAGATCTGAGTACTTTTAAATTTTGTAGAACTACTGGGGAAGTAGAAAGCTGGAGAGAAAAAAACAATTAAAACTAACAATTAACTGACAGAAACTGTGACTAAATGAAGCAATATATCTTGTTTTGTTTTGAAGGACGAGGAGAAA
The DNA here is from genome assembly GCA_007922195.1 of Podocnemis expansa. NCBI lineage: Eukaryota > Metazoa > Chordata > Testudines > Podocnemididae > Podocnemis > Podocnemis expansa. The sequence goes on from ML682039.1 coordinate 573,879, forward strand.
TTTTTCTTTGCTGAGGAGCTCCATCTTTGACAGCAGGTGGCTGAAAAGGAACTGGGTGTGTGTGGGGGGGGACACCCCGCATGCACCACAGCCCACTAAGTTTGCCATGAGGCTGCTTCTTCATGTGCACTATCAGGATGAGTACTGCAAAAGTGTCTGATCGCTGATGCACAGTATTACAACAGCTGAAATGGAGTAAGCACCAGGACAGCACTGAAAGAGCTCATCCTTTATATTTCTGTGCATTATGTATAAAAGGGTATTACAACATCCAGTTTGTAATAAAGAGAAAAATTATGTTTGTATTCAATGTGATTCCTGGAAAATTAAAAGGACAATCAGTCAGCTTAAAATAATTCAAGTTTCTGATAAAACAGGCCTTAAAACTTGATGCAGTTTTTTTTTGTTAAGGGATGTTTCTTTTCTGTTTATGCTTTTATAGCTCTTTCCTTCTCAGGAGGGAAGGCAGTCCTGAAAGCCACACCACTAAATACACTGTCTCTCTCCCTTTCACCTCTCCTCCTCCTGGGTATGTGTCTGCCTGCCTACCTCCTCGTTTTCAGCTTTGCTGTTAATATCCTTTTGTATTTGCTGTGGAAGAGCATAATGTGAGCTCTCTTAGTGTGTGAGCGTGATGTCATCCTGCTAAAGTGTGAGACAGGATGTTCAATTAACCAATACCAAAACAGTGAAACTGACTGGCCAGGAAGGGATACTACACACACAAAATAAACTGGAAAATATCGTTTTCTTTCTAATGTTCTTCCATGGCAGTTTGAAAACCAGATGCATGTTATTCAATGGCAAACATAGTTTTCAAATGGATAGCATTCTTTTGATACTTTCTTCAACAGCTACACTTTACAGGTCATGTTAAAGAGTTTGACAAACAATATAAAGTATGTGTGTAACAAGATTTCAGCATTTCCAGCTCTCAGGTTTTTTTTTTTTTTAATGTGAATGTCACATTATTGGGTGTTTTTTTCTGAATCCCTAAACTCCTGGAGTCATGTTATTAGGTGAGACTCTCAGCTTGCTTGCTCTCTCTCACACTTTAAAAAAGAGCTCCTAGTCCTCACTGGTACTAAGAAAACCTAGAAAATGTGAGTCCTAAATGCTGAAACACCAGAAAAACAGCTAAAAAGAACATCTCCCAATCTATTTTCTTTTAAGTCTTATGATTATTAAGCAAATCTCAAGATTTTTTTAGGCCTGACTCATGTTTTTGGAACATGAGGGGGATTGGCAAAACTGGGAATTACTTTATCACTAATATCTCATGGGTGGGAGGGGAAAGGGAGCAGTAAGACAGACAAGCAGCACAGTAAAAAGGGGGGAACTGTGACCAAAATGACAACTTTCTCTTATTACCAAAAAAAGCAAAGCAAAGCAGGTATTACTTTAAGTACAATAGACTGTGAACTGCATGGAACAAAATGGGCTTTCCTTCTGAGGGTGAAGGGCTGAGTTGACCCTGTTGGAATACAAATCAATAAGGCTTGATAGAGTGCACAGGACAACCTGGGTCCTAAAGAAGTTCAGCATTCATTTAAAAATAGCTTTAAGCCCTCATGTTTCTGAACAAGTCTGCAAAGCTGACCTGAGTGTAACTGATGCAGCAATACCTGCCTGAGTCTACAGACAGATGGAACCAATAGACCCGCTGTCTAAAGGGCTGTTAACGCTGACAAGTGCTGCTGTGTCCGCAGACTCAACACCACCCTGGGAGCAGTTACCTGATCCTCACTCTGCTGAGATGGTGTCAGCTAGTCTCCCCCGACTCTGCTTGGCTGGGTGGAGGCTGAGTCCTCCTGCCTCTGTCTGGAACTCAACCCGCCAACACAGGGACAGCTGGTGAAAGCAGGGCCTGGCCTACCTGAAGAGGGGTGGTGGCCGCACCAAACCAGTTAGCTTAATGGTTTGCCTCTGCTGTGTTCCAAGAAAGGCCAGAGCCATGAGGGGGCCTCATTTCGGGATGCTAAGAATCCATAATTGCCTAACTCTGGCCCTGAAACACAGTCCTTCCAGGGCCTTGCAGTATTTCATACCTGATGTTTAGGTATTTAAAGCTCTTAAATTAGGTTTATGTTTACCCTGCATTTAAAAACCCATGGCTGGCCTGTGCCAGCTGACTCAGACTCAGAGCTTAGGTTAATGGATTGTTTAATTGTGGTGCAGATCTTTGAGCTCAGGCTCTAGGACTGTGAGGTGTGAGGGTCCCAGAACTCAAGCTGCACCTTTATACAACAATTAAACAGCCCTTATCCCGAGCCCAAATCAGCTGTCACCGGCAACAGTGAAGACATGGCAACTCTGCTTTCAGTTCAGATTAGCAGCTCTAGTTCAAGCTAAGAACTCCTGTTGGCTTTATCTCAGTTTGCTAACCCAGCAAAACCCTTAGCTGGTTTGCTTTCACGGCTGTTTTCTTCTTTGGTTATTGCTAGATATGAGGCTGATGTCTGCACAAAGACTGTTTTAACCTGGGTTAGATAACCTGAGTTGAGTGGGTGTTTTTTTTTTTTTTTTGGTGTGAAGACATATTTAGTGCACAAGAAAGTGTTTCTTTTCCCCAAGTAATTTTTAAATCAAACACACGCTTGAAATAAAGCATGCCACTTTGCAGAACATTTCCTGAATCAATGTAAAAAAAAAAATCAAGGAAAGAATGCTCTAAGAAGGTAGATGGACTGGAACTTTGCTGCAAACCTCTTTCACTTGACATTGAAAAATCCTGACTTTAAAATATTAAATGCTAAAAGAATTGAAAAAAAAACCCATTTAATTTAAAAGCAGGTGTTCTTGGAGAGGAAAGGCAGGTGTCTCCCAAAAGCATTCATAGCTGGCAAAATGCAGGCATCTCTGTATGTTTGGTACTGAAAGGAGTAAGCAACAGACAATGGGTTCTCCACATCTGTCCATCCCTTGTCACTGCAGCATCTGAGGGTTTGGCGTACTGTTCCATGTGTGTTAGGTAAGAACAAAGACAGAGAACATCACCATCTCAGCTGTAAATTCCATCTTAAGTCCCCTATTCCTGCCTAACATTTATCCTACTTTTATAGCTCCCATTACTGTAATATCCAGGTGCCTCAATCTTTACTATAGAACAAACGAGGAGTCCTGTGGCACCTTAAAAACTAACAGATTCATCTGGGCACAAGCTTTGGTGGACTAGCTGGTGGACAGATGTCTCAGCCCAGCCCAGACTAGCAGCTAGGGTCCCTAGCAGCATATGGGAGATCAGATTTCACAGAGAAGGGTCAATTTCATGATCCATGATGTTTTTTCACAGCTGTGAAATTGGTAGACCCCGGATAATAATCTAGTCTTTGAGCACAGCACATCTTAGGTGGCTGTCTCTGCAGAATGCTCCAGGGTAGGAACTGTTTTCTCCCCAAATATCCCTTCTGTGAGGTTAGAAGACTGTCTTCCCTTCAAGGCTATAAGGCAGTAGCTTTCACTCAAAACAACTGAAGACTCAAAAACATAACAGCTTCCTTGCTGGGTCTGATCATGGTTCACCTGGTCCAGGATCCTATCTCAGGGAGTGGCCCATACCATAGTTCCAGAGGAGTGTACGAAACAGGGCAATTACAAAGAGATGCATCTGTCCTTCACTCCAGGCAGTCAGAGGTTTAGGTTGTCCCGAGGATGGTTTTGCATCCCCTGACCACCCTGGCTAAAAGCAATTGATGCCCATCCTCCATGAAAGACATAACAGTTCTTTTTTTGAACTCAAGTTATACTTCTGACCAGGGGTTTTAAACACGTGGCCTCTAAAGCTATTTTCTGTGGCCCGCAACACTATTGTTACTGATATTTGCAAAACTGTTGTATGAAAAGGTTTCAGTGGTGCGGCCCTTGGGCTAACAGCTCGCATGGTGATTTGAGTTTGAGACCCTTGCTTTTGACCAATCACAACATCCCATAGCAATAAATTCCACAGGTTAGAAGGGCATTTTGTGATAAAGTACTTCCTTTTGTTTATATTATACCTGCCACCTATAAATTTGATCAAGTGCCTTTGGATTTTTGTATTGCATGAAAAAGTAAACTTCTTTACTTTTACCACATCATTCATGATTTTATAGATCTCTATAATATCCACTCCCTTAGTAGGTTCTCTTCTAATCTCAACAGCCCTTATATATATATATATCCACACACCCACCCCATACATTTTCAACAAGTGCCATGTCAGACACATTATTTCCTTTCAGATGTCTTATGGCATCACCCCCTCCCTCCCTCATTCATGGCTCTGTTACATTTTTCAGGATTCTTTGAGGTGCCTGGTTTTCCATACCAGACACATCCCTAAAGTAGTGCCCTCTGGTGTCTCTACAGAGGGAGATGTTAGCCTCCACCTAATGTAAGGCATTCATTGTTGTAACCTCTGTGGTGGGAACACAGTTTAGGTTCCTATTTTTCAGAACACTTTTGAGCTTGTCTACATGAACACTGTGTTTGCAGCAAGCTGGGATGTAGGCCTACCCCACTGTAGCCTGCCACTCACTAACAGTTAATCTGGACACATTCGCCATTCTTCAGGGTGCTTTAAAATGGGAGCAGATCAAAGCACACTAGGGGCTGGTTGCTGCGCAGAACGTCATTGCGCAGCACGCTAGTGGAGGGAAGATTTACACCCCAGCTTGCCATGCACTAAATGTTTGTGTAGACAAGTCCCTTCAAACATTGAAGTTTCTTTGAAGGTGTTTTCATGTTATCTGTGTTTCTCAGTTGAGCCTCTCACCAAGACATCCCTCACTCCAAAGGCCTTCTGGTCTTTGTTCTGGCCAAATAAACCACTTTCAAACCCTGGCTGGTTTGCTGGATGTGTTCACCCAATGCAGTACACTGACTGAATCGAAGCTGAAGTTCAGATGACAAGGCTGCTAGAATTCTTGTCTGTCTCTGAACATTAATTCTAATTAAACAGGGATTATTCCCAGTTTAAACATTATCCATCACATATCTGAGTTAATTATTAAAATGCAACTGCAAATTTAATTACTTTAATTTCACTTTGAGATTGGAATTATGCAAGAATTTAAACTTTTTTGTGATATCAAATTCATTCTGGGATTGTAACTTTTAAAATTAAACTGTAACAATATGGACTCTTCTGGTGAGGGTATGTCTGGACAAAGGAATTGAGAGGCTTTCCCTTCCTCCTGGGGTAAGCCAGTTTTACATTAGAGACTTTTGGAGTCACAGCTAGGTTAGTCATGGGTGTAATGATGAGTGACACCACTAGGCCAGCAAAGGACACTACTAAGACATGGCCTAAGAGATTTAAGGCCTATAACTCTTCTCTGGCACTCTCGGAAAGAACCAAAATCCCTTATCTGAAACCAGGATAAAGAGCTGGATTTTTCTTGATAGGTTCTAAGATGCATTAAACCTCATAAACAATGCAGCTAAGATTGCTTGGGTAACAAGAATACTGTAATTCTCTGGAAAAACAACTGCTCTGGACCACTGTCTAAGAAAGGAACCCATACATGAGATCTCTATTGACTTTTTTCTGCCTTTTTCTTTGATTTCCTTTATTTCCTTCTTTCAATCTGTAAATCTAATCCATGGTTGCTATGCCCAATGAACCTGAGGCAATGTCATCTTGTAGCTTTACTAATGAATACTAGAATGGTCTAGATTTGGTCTCACTTTCTGTCTGACATCATCTCTGCTGGATCCTGCTACTGAGAAAGAGGAGAAAACATACTCTACCAACTGAACTTTTCCTTCAGTCCAGTCACCCAGACTTGCCTGCGAAGGATAGAAAAGCACATCTTATCAGAACGTGACAACAGTTGTTACTTATGTACCTTAGCTGAACCACAAAAGAGAGTACCTAGTTCATTCTTTTTCCTTTTGCTGCTGTCCAGGTTTGGCTGGGCAAACATTTACAAAACTAACATCAGAGTGTTTAGGTTGTAACTGAGTAAACATTTCCTTCATTTAAGAAAAGGCAAGAGAAAGAAAAGTTGAGTTTGTAACATATAATGCTTAAGTAACTAAAGACAGGAGAATTAACTCAGTGATAGTGACTAAGGAGTTCAAAAAGCCATAGACTATGAGAACGAACTCTGAAGTCTTTTACTGTTATCCACTGTGTTAGTGTAGAAGCCCTAGTCATTGACCAGGCCACCATTGGGCTAGGTCAGGGGTTTTCACAACAATTTTTTGGTGGCCTCAGAATTGGGTTACCAACTCTTGCTGTTGCCTGCTTTGACACTTTGTTTGTAAAAAATATTTAACTGACATTACAAAAAACAAATAACTGTGCATATAGCCATACCCAAATCATTGTAATTTATTTCTGGAGGTTTTTCTTTTTGCAGGTTCTGTAACAAAAATGATGCACAGCATCTGTGTTCTTGGGCTTAAGCTGTCCTGGGACTTAAGGAGAAAAGTGAAGTTAACAAACATACAATCATCACTTTCCACAGAAGGCCTAAGTAGCTAGGTAGGTGACTGTGAAAAGTGATAAGTGACATGAACAAGCATACAAGTAGTAGTATTTTTCACAGCCTCTCAGCTAGTTAATAAGTCTGTTGTGAAAAACAACTCTTGCACATTTGTTAATATTTCAAAACAAGCCCCTGGACAAATTAAGCCCTATAAGGGGGTCTGCGTAAGGCAGCAAGGGCTGGGGGCAATGGGGGTGTGGGAGGGAGTGGGGCACTCTGTGGTTTGGGGTCAACGGCTGAGGCCAGTACCTGCTGGCACGTGGCCAGAACCAGGGGTCTGAGCTCAAGATCAGCGCTTACTGCGGCGTGGTCAGAACAGGGAGCTGACCCCAGGGCTGTGTGACCGAGTTTGGTGGTCGACACCTGCCACAGTTGTGGCTAGAGCCTGGGACTGGGGGTTGGCCCCCAGGCTAGCACCTGTCGCTGCTCAGCTGCAGATGGGGTTGGCCCTCACTGCTTTTTTGGCCCGGCCAGGGCCTGTGCCCCCCACTGGAGGCCACTTGGCCAAGTTCCTGAAGTCCCGATACACAACCCCCTCAGGCCTGAAGCTGGAATCCCCCAATCCACCACCCCATTTTGCCCCCCATCACTGCTCAAGAGACTTGTGGCCACATTTGAGAAAGAGACACTGTACAGACATTGAACAAAAACGACAGCCCCTCCCGCCAGACCTTACCCTCTAAGGATGATGTGAGAAACAGATAAGAGACAGACAAGGTAGCATAAGTAAATTAGAAGAGAACATTGGTCAGGATAACGGACAGTGCTCTCCACACACAACTGCTTAAACGCTCGCAAGTTTTTGGCAGGCTATCAATGCAAAGCAGAGCATTGAGCACAGATCTGAACGTGGAAAACAAGGTTGGTTTGCAGAGTTTTAAGAGAAGTGCCTCCCCAGTTCATAGGTCAGCAAGGGAGAAAATACAGAGGTGGGCAATGGAGGCTGGTATCATTCGATAATCAGAGGTGGGTACCAACAGTTTGATCTCAAGTGAGAGATGAGAAGGAGGGTTGGGACTGACTGAGTGGCCCTGAAAGTGAATATGTGCAGCTCATGTTTGATCGGAGAGAGAAGAGGGAGCCAAGACAGCCATGTAAAGAAAGTGGTAACATAGTCAAAGCAGTGACTAAGAACATGATCCTGGAAGCATCACTCAGATTAGATGTGGGAAAGGTAAGACTTCATTTGTCAAGAAAGGACAATATTGCCGTAATTGAAGTGCAAGATGATGAGAACCTAGATAAGAGTTTTAGCTGTACAAATGGACAGAAAGGTTGGCTCAAAGATGTTATGCAGAAAGAACTGGAACAGATTAGATACAGCCTAGATGCGAGTTCCTAGTGTTTTAGTCCTGGCCCTGGAACGTACAAAACAACACCTAAACAAACTGTAAGTCATGACAGATCTATCAAAGTCTTTCTTTTCAGAATATTACATTCATTCCTACTGTTAAACAGCCATAAAGAAACACCCTGGTAAATATACTTAGTATGTCAATACACTGTATTTCTAAAGCTGCATGGATATTGGTTGATAGAAACTAGAAACTTTAGCCTGTGTGTTCAATTCAGTATATATGGAAGAAATGATCAATTAATGAAAACAATTAGGCCTTCATTCACTCAGAATCAAACATGGTTTAAACACATTATGATCAGAAATGTAGCTCTACAGTAAAAAGCTATAGGAGTGTGGGAAAGGAAAACACCAGAATTCCATTTAGACAAGCTGCTCATTTTTTATGCGTTAAGAATGGCATGTCTAGTGTAACCTATTAAAGGATCTGCATTGTACGAGACATGATCATTCATTTAACTCTTTATTTGGATCTCTCTCATTTATATCTTTTTGTGCAAAACCTTTATTTAATCATGTACTCATTATACAGTCTAACTTGTAGTTACATTTGGAGTTGTTTTTTTTTAAATAAGTTTCAGAGGGGTAGCCATGTTAGTCTTAAGTCTGTTAGTCTTTAAAAGCGCCACAATGGTCTTTTTTTTTTTTTTTTTTAACCACTGAATTTAAACAGAAAAGAGTATATATGAAAATAAGTGATGTGTTTTTCACCATGCCACAGCTGTTCCATAGCACATTTTTGGGGCCAGCAGAACACAAAAAGTACATGGAAGATTTTACCACAAAGGGAGTTCAGGCCTATCTTGGTGGGACAGTCAAATATAATAGGATTCAGCCTTTATTTTTAGGGTCAGATGCAAAACTGGTTGAAGTTAATGAGACTTTTTCTAATGACTTCACTTGGTTTGGATAAGGCCACTGGTGAATGTCTAGTAGAGGACCAAAAACTACCACACAATAATGTTTAAGGTAACTATACCTAGATTTTATATAGAACATTTCACTGAAGTACTTCACAATCTTTAATGTATTTCTTCTTATCATGCCCCTGTAAAGTAGGGCAGTGCTGCAGTTCTCAATGTAGAGAAGGGTACCTGAGAGAAAGAGGGGCTAAATGCTCGTCAAAGTCATACATGAAGCAGGAAATTGAACAGAGGTCCAGAGTAGTCCCCTAAGCACTGGGCCACTTGTGGTTCAGCAAAAGTTGTTGCACTTAAAAAAAAAAAAAAAAATCACACAACACTAGGAGGGACTTAAAATGTTTCCACAGAAGTGAGCTTACCCTGAGACACACTAAGCACCCAGGACTCCCACTAAAGGCAATGGCTGCTCATCATTCCACAGAATCAGGCCCTTCATTATGTTAGAAAATCAAAAATAAAAAGCAAATGTTTGCAACAAAGAAATAATTAAAATAGTGAGGACTCTGACTGGCACTAAGTCACTTCTTCATTCACTCATCAGCCAGCAAGAGCTCCATCAATTTAAGCTCCACAGCCATGGGAGCTACAATCTGTCTCAAGGAGGTATGCCCTCTTGAACTAGTCAGTTTCCAAAGGGATAGCTGTGTTAGTCTAGTCCAGCAAAAAAAACCAAGGAGTCGTGTGGCACTTTAAGACTGATAGATTTATTTTTCGCATGAGCTTTCGTGGGAGAAAATCCCTCTTCGTCAAATGCTTCAAAGATGAGTGAACTTACAGAATGGAATGAAAATAAATGCAGGGGGGTGTAAAACATAGGATCAGGTCACACAGTAACAGCAAATCAGAGCCGTTGTTAGGTTCAAACCCTGGGAAGCCTGAAGTCAAATTACCTTTTGTAATGGGAAAAGAACCCATAGTCTTGATTCAATCCTCCTTTCACAGAATTTAATTTGCATATTAATTCGAGTTCAGCTGTTTCTCTTTGAAGTCTTGATGTCCCAGTCACATCTCTAACAACGTTCGTTAACAAATCATTTATCGAGTGATTAAAAAGATGGAAGTGCTCAGCAACTGGTTTTTTTGTTTTGTGATGTCTGATACCAGTTCTATGTTCATTTATTATTTTGTGCAGAGATTGTCCTGTTTGTCCAATGTATAAGGTGTTGAGGCATTTTCTGGCACAGATCACATTAGGAGATGAGCAGGTAAATTAGCCTTTGATGGAATAGGAGGCTTGATTAGGACCTATGATGGTATCTTTTGTGCAGATATGTGGGCAGACTTAGCAGCGTGGTTTGTTGCAGGGGTGTGTGTGCCTGCTTTAATGTTTCTGTTGTTAGATCTGTAGTTGCTGCCGAGTATCTGTTTAAGATTGGGTGGCTGTCTGTAGGCAAGGAGTGGTCTATCTCCCAAGACTTGAGAGAGTGAGGGATCATCTTTTAGAATAGGCTGTAGGTCCTTAACGATCTGTTGCAGAGGTCTGACTTGAGGGTTGTATGTGGTGACTAGTGGTGTTCTGTTGTTTTCTTTCTTGGGCCTTTCCCATAGATGACTTCGGGGTATCCATCTAGCTTTGTCAATTTGTTTTCTTACTTCCCTAGGTGGGTACTGTAGTTTCAAGAATGCTTGATAGAGATCCTCAAGACGCCTGTCTCTGTCTGGGGGATCAGAGCAGATGCGGTTATATCTTAGAGCTTGGCTGTAGACAATGGATCATGTGTTGTGTTTAGGATGGAAGCTCGAATGATGTAGGTAACTATACTGATCAGTAGGTTTTCGGTACAGGGTGGTGGTGATGTGTCTATCCCTGATTTGTACTGTAGTGTTAAAAAAGTGGATCTCCTGTGTGAAGTGTTTCAGGCTCAATTTGATGGTGGAGTGGAAACTGTTGAAATCTCTGTGAAAATCTTCAAGAGCATCCCTGCCACAGGTCCAGATGATGAAGAGGTCATCAATGTAGTGTAAGTAAAGAAGAGGTGATTTGAGATGAGACTTGAGGAAACATTGTTCTAAGTCGCCCATAAAGATGTTGGTATATTGTGGGGTCATGTGGGTGCCCATAGCAGTGCCACTGACTTGGAGATATAAATGATCCTCAAATCTGAAGTGGTTGGAGGTGAGCACAAAGCACAAAGTTCAGTCACAAGCCACGCTGTGGCATCATCTGGGATGGTTCTTCAAATAGCTTGTAATCCATCCTTGTGTGGGATGTTGGTGGATTAGTCTTTAAATGCCACACGACTCCTTAGTTTTTTTGCTCTTGAACTAGGCCATGTAATGCTAGAAAGAGACTTAAAATGGCTGCCAAACCAGTTTCCTCTTGGGATGGAGGTGGTGAATGGGAATGACATCAGCACACGGGGAGCAATTGGACAACTGGCTGGCTGGTATTTATCAGCTGTGGATGAAATTTTAAAGAGGCCATATTGCCTGGAGCACTCTTGCTGGCTGACAGGTCGAGCAGCTGGAGCTGTCAGCTTGGAAGAAGAGAGAGGCCAATCAAGTTAGCAGTTCTTTCTCTACAAATGGATTGCTAGAGTGGACTCCCCATCCCCCCCGCCCCCATCTCTTCCAGAAATGGTGGAAGAGGAGAGCTGCCCAACTCAACCAACAGTTTAAAAACACCAGACAAGGCAGAGGGAGTTCACTGTTCACTGATCCTAGCCACCAGATCAGGGCATGGTGGTTCTAGTCAAGCCCAGGAGTAGCTCCTGTAGACCAGGCAGCTCTAGGGGAACAGATACAAATGGCACACAATGGGCAGCCAACACCCTTGCCCAGATCCCCCCAAACAACACACACCCAGGCCCACCAGTGCTTTCTTTCCCCTTTTACAGCAGGATGATCTTTCCACATGGCCAGTCAGCCTGCCACATAGCCACTGTATGCAGACTTGTGACGCCTAGCTATTTTGCCTGGAATCGATACCATCTGACCCCTTCTTTTTGGGATCAATCAGCATAGTAAAGCTACATGAAGCTAGTGTTTGACACCATCTCAGGATTCGGCCTTTGATATATACTACAGCTTTTGGTCACTGATTTAACAGCAGACTATTCCTCACAGGCCTTCCACATGTTACTACTATTTCTGCTTTCTGAAAAATATGCCAATCACCACCTGCCAGCATACACAGTGTTAAATCATTTAAAAATGGTAAGCATCTGATCATCCCACAAAAAGCATGAGAACAGTGAGTTTAGCATGTGTGTGTTTTGGCCCCATATTCCATTGCACAGAGCTAGGGGAGGAAACACTGAATTAAGGACAGTAGGGCAGCAATTTTATTGAATCCTGATTTGGGGCCATTAGGGTCCCTTAGGTACAAAGGGCCTTACACAGTGAGAGATGATTTTGCTGAGGATGTAACTGTAGGGTAGGTGTAGGGCAGAGTTCTCCAGAAGATTCTACACCTTTTCAGCAGTCTATAAAAGTTATGCACAGCCTTAAGTAAAACAGGCATGATGTCAGGTTTCTTACAGGACCTGGCAATTAACTCAAATATCTAAATGAATTCAGGAAACTGTCTGGGCTTACACAGAAACTTTCTCTTATCTTTCAAGGCTTCAAGTATCCAGCCTGAGTCTTGTGGATCTCCTTCTATCCCGCCTCTTTGCCACAGACTCTATACTAATCATAATCGATCACATTTCCTCTTGTACTAATCATAATCTATTGAGTGTTTGCTCTATGGTCAAAGATAAAAATTGGTTTGGAAACTGATGGCTGCATAGCACAGGAGAGATCCAAGCACAATTCAGCCAAAGAGTGTTTGTGGCTCCCTTGGCAACAGCACTCCAGTCTTGACATGCAACACACCCGAGGCAATTCTAGTTTTGCCTCTTTCCTGATCGGAAAATGCCAAACTGACATATGGCATTGTGAAGTGGATCTTTCTGTACTGTAGAATAGGAAGTCATCATGCCCCAGGAGGGTCCAGCCCAGGCCCAAAAATCTACACAGCAGTTTTACAGCCCTGTAGCCTGAACCTGGCAAATTTGAATTGGCTGGCATGGAGCAGCTGCAGGTGTTTAACTGCCACACAGCCATACCCAGTGTGTTCACAATGAACAGCTAGGAGTAAAAAGGAAATCAAGATTATGAAGTGTCTTTTTAAATAACGTGGCTGCATCGAACATTTCTTTCCCTGTAAATAATAAAAGGGATCAATGAAAGCTCAGTAGCAAACAAAAGGTACTTTAGAAAACAATAAAGGTATCTTGGACAAGGGAAAAAATTATTATACACTGTAGAAATCAAAGAAAGGTTAATTCTTTTACATCTTTTTTTTTTCAGATAAAACTAAACCAAACCAAACAAATGAAAAATAAACAAAACAAAAATGGAGCAATCAGGCTGCCAAATTTCAATCTCATGTAAATGAGCATGCAAGAGTCCCACAACCTTAAAAAACAGGGAATGCTGGAAACGCCTACAGTCCCTTAACTGAAGTGTTGCTCCTGGGCAATGCTACAATACTCATTAAAGAATCCATTTATCAACATATATTATTGTGCTCCACAGTTTTCCTATATAGTTTTCCTGTTAGTGACAATAAATAAGTGTCGCCTAAAAAAAGGTGCAATCCGACGTTCATTTGTCTTTCCTCTCATTCCGCAATAGCCATCGGCTATTAAAAAGTAAAGATTTACACTGTTTCTCTCCTTTCTGATAATGTCAAGCATTATGCTTTATTTTCCAAATCATTAGCATGCACAAGAATGACCTCATGGTGAACAGATGCACTTGGATATGGCAGTGATTAGATCAGTCCTCTCAGCAGTCAAGTGTGCCCACTCCAATTAACCCTTTGAAGAATCAACGGCAAGTCTGCAATATCTAAAGTATGACTGCAGATACAAATTCTGGGCGCTCATGTCAGTAGAAAACTACCATGATGAGTATCCAAATGTGCAGCACAAAGCTCTTTCTGAGGGAACTGCTACCTGAAGTCTGAATATTGATTCGCTGGTCTTGAACTTTTAAATATTTCCATCTCTTAGGAGTGAAAAACCAGTCAGGCCTCCAGTTAAACTGCAACTATATTTGTTTAACCAACAAGGGCAATTCAACTTGGAAACATATTTTATTCTCCCGTTTGTATACATGCATTGACCATTTAGGACTGCTTTTTTGAAACACCACACTATCAAGTTGCACCTTCTAATGTTCTTGGGAAGTACCGATATTTTGGCCAATAAAATTATTTTGGAGGTTTGGGGGTTTTTGGGTGGGCAAGTGGAAGGAAGAAGTGGAAACGATTGTAGTGACAACCACCCTTTAAAGTGGGAAAATCTGCAGAGGAACAGGATGAGAATAATTAAATATGGAGGGATTACCAAGGACTTCCTGGGTTAACTCATACAGACAGCCGAATTAAAATAAGGCATGTAACGTACCAGTTTAGCAACAAAGGACTTTATTCTGATCTTTTGATCCTAAACATTGACATCCCCTAAATGAGTTAACGGATGTTCATCTGCATAGTAGCCTATATTTGCAGTGTCTCAGGTGCATGGAGATCTAACACTACTTATAAAAAGCTACAGGCCCTGGGTCTACAAGCAGTCATGGAAACCAACTGGAATTTGCCAATGCATAAAGTTACAAGTCTGCAGAAGGGGATCTAACCCAGTGCACATTTTATCATCCATGTCACATGCAAGTCTGGGGGCACCATCCGTTCTGCAGTATCTGACTATGTGATGCCATGTCACAGAATATGAAAGAACAATTTATTTTTAAAAAAGGGTAATTAATAATAATATACAAATTGCACATTAATAATGGCTATATTTTCAACTGCACTAATTTACAGTATATCACAGGATGTTTTTGTATCTTATGTTTCTCTAAGTGCTTAAAAACCTTGACTAAAATAAAATTGGACTACTCACTGATCCCTGGAATTGTGTAAATGCATACAGAGATCATGGATTATGCTTAGGTGATGCTGAGGATAGTATGCGGGAAGAATGGGCCCTAAATTCACCGTGAAAGCTTAAGCTGTTCAGGGTCAATTTTTCCAGTTGGCTTGCTGCTTCGAAGAGGGGAAAAAACCAGATCTATGAGGCTGCCTTGGGCCGTTCCACTTCTCTTTGCAGGTTTCATTTCTCTGTTTTGGGATGAGCATTCCCCTCTGTGTAACCTGAGATCTTATCAACGTGTCAAATATCTTAAATGAAAGAATGCCACATCTTTACAAACTGCACACCCACCCTCTGCTATACGTGCATAGAAATAAGGCAAAATTCTGAACTACACAAGATGCGATAGATGGTAGAAATTGTATCCACAAACACAGTGCTGGTAATACTTCCGAGCTGAAATTATCACAATTTATGCTCACTTGGACTAAGTCTTGCTCCGAAAATAGTTCATTTAAAAATACCACCCCCCTTCCTTCTCCCGAGCATTGAGGTGAATGAATGAATGAATGTGAACTTATTAAAATGAGTTCAATAGTAGCCGGTTTTTTGTTTTAGAGGAATGGCATTGCCATTTCATGAGGATCAAAACATCCCCAATCTGCATAGAAATACAAATGTGTATTGCTCTTATTCCTAGTTTATATATTAAGTTGGGAACGGAGATCAGAGCCAAAGCACTAACCTAAGATGTGATGATAGTGGAAATGTTCTATGAATCCAGACGTCCCTGATTTCACAGGTGTGTGTGTGGGCAATCTACCATGTTCATGCTGTTTCAGTGAGGCTATATTAAGACTGCTACACAGATTTTCTTGCAGAATCAGGGCCTGGGACTATACAGGATTAACAATGATTGTGAAATTACACACGTTATGTCCAGTTTCACAATATTGACTTAAAACCTAAGAGTGCAGAATCTTGAAATTTAATGATAATAGGACTCATAGTAATCCTGATGCTAACCAATGTAGCAAGCAAGCAGTAACAGGTTAAAGTGGGGATAGATTCTCTTTTAATCCTGGAACAGGGAAATCTTTTGAGTCAGAGATACACATGTTTTTTAAAGGATAGTATGACAAGTAATTTTCATGACTTATGAAGCTGTCTAATCTAGAAAATTATATTTTAAAAATATTAAATAACTTACTCTCTTCTAATACACAGTTTAAACCTTAAGATACAGAATTTTCTAAAGCCCATAAATGAAATAAATTTCTCAAGTTCACAATTTGCCATGTACCAAAGGGGCAGCCGTGTTACTCTAGTTCAGCAAAAGCAGCAAGGAGTCTCGTGGCATTTAAAGACTAACAGATTTATTTACCACATGAGCTTTCATGGGAGAAAATCCCACTTTGTCAGACTGCTTCTTTTACAGTTTGCTACGTTATTCTTTCAACATTCTCTAATTATAATAGATCTTTTAAAAGAAGCATTAATAGTCTTGTAAGACTAAAGATTTGCTCAGTCAGAACAACTTGAAACCTTGGGGGGGGGGGCGGCGAAAAAGAAGAATGGCAGGAGATGTTTCTAAATTCAAGCCTGGATCTGAATTTTGCACCTCTAAGGATAACTAGGCAAATTGCAATCTCAACTCTGAATACCCTGGAACTTTGGAGATTTGGGTTCTGGCATCTGAATCATGACTGGCACTTGCATTATAACAGGCTGAACTAAAAATATGGTTTCAAATACATCAGTACTTTGGAAGGCTGAAAAATTAGTATCTGCATTTTTTGACAAGTTCTGTTTAAGAAAAATTAAAACACAAAGGAAAGAAATTATTCCAGTACTTAATGATTATGTAACAAGTCTTCTGAACAATTTAAATAGCTTAAGGCTAATTTTTAATAGAATCTAAAAAGTAATTCTATATTAATGTCTTTTCTAGGTCCACTTAATCTGACCACAGTAATGTGAACAAATAATGTATGCAAATGTGGTGGAAAAATAGAATGGGAAGCTGAAGAATGTAATAAAGTATGCATACAGTATTTTAAAACTCTGCCAAGATGCCTATATTTTTATTTGTCGATACCGAAACAGATAAATCACTTAAAGTTTCCCACAAAAGTGGGTATGAAATCTACATTTCTATTGAAATTGATCTTTTTTTTTTGTCTCCGAGTTTTGGCAGGGTGTATAAAAGAATTTAATTCACAGCTGTTCTACTTTTCTAATGTAGAAAACATTAATCAAAGCTTTAAGGTATAAGCTTTTCTAATGTTGTTTAGTATTCCAGTTCAACAAAGATCAATAGAGGCCATCCCTGTGTTTCTTGACGCCTCTCCAGGAAGCAGAGGCGCGATTATGTAAATAGCGCTGGTTCCCCTTTACTTCTGCCAGCCTGCTTATCTCCAAAGCCTTCTGCCTGCTGCTACTGGCGACCAATGCGAGTACATGCATCTACCTCTTATCTCTTGACAAAGCTCTGAAAGCTCAAGGATTGGAGCCAGTAACGTTAAACAATGATGCATGGCTGATTTTATTGGTAAGTGATTTATTTCGGCAAATTTAATTTCTTCCTTCAATTTTTCTGTTTAGATGGAAGATATTTGTTAACAAGGCAGAATAAAGGGAAATAAAGCAGATGTCCTGAAACATTTACACAGGTTTGAAAGACTCTGTTAAACAATCCACAAGAGTATCAGGAAATAATTAGAAACTGGACACTCAATGGCTGCAAAGAAGGGATTAAGGAATCTTTATTAAGGAATTCATCAAGCACTGACCGTATACTTTTCCGCAACAGAGGAAAATTAATCCTGAGGGTGCTAGAAACCTACTCTTCACAATTAACGTTTCCTTTTAAAATGGATTTATCTAGAATAATGAAGGTGACAAAGTAGCAACTGGTATCTTATTGACCATAGAAGTTAATTTAAAATCCTGTTATGACGTAAAGAATGTATTCACAGTTTTAAACAAATCTCCATCTCTCAACAAGGCTGATGTTGCAATCGAGCTGAAAGATGAGATTTCAAACCAGGCATAGGGCAGGAAGTTTAAAATTTGCTGACACATATACCACATATTAAAAGGAAAATGTTAGACTACTGTACTACTGTTAGAATATTCTACCCAAACACTAGCCTGCCATTTCTCCTGCATTAATCCCTGACCCTGGTATCTCAGCACCATAATCCCCATTTAGCATTAGTAGCAACGGCCTCCACTGTGAGGAACTATTTTTCGATAAGTATGTACTGATTCAGGCACAGCTTTTGAACAACATATTCCCAGCTCAGCAAGAAACCCACACTCCTGAATGAACCAGAACACATTACTGAGAGAAAGTTCATTAACCTTGCTAGATTCAGGGGTTAACAGGATAGCTGAAGAAAGGAACTGAGTGAATAGCTCTGATGCAAAACAAATTAAAATGAATGTCATCATTCCTTTTGATATTCATTAGTTGATTCAGAGGGAGAATGCTCTTCTTAAATTTGCAAGCATTTATCTACGAAAAACAGGTGTACATCTGCTGCTCAAGTGCTTCTTAGTGCTAAACGGAGGGAATACCATACAGAGACTCACCAGTTCCACTGAGGGAGTAGCCAGGAGAAGGAGAAAAGACCTGAGCAGCGAAATCTTCAAATGTCATTACTTCTTTGTGATTCTGGATTATTGCTTCAAGATACAGAGCTCTTTCCTCATAACTGCAATAACCAGGTTAAGGAAATGGATGCACAAAATTAAATGCTGTTACACAGCATCTTAGAATGCTAACTCCTCCATCCATGTAAACACATGAACAGAACTACATCAGTGAGTGAAAGATATGCCTTTCAAAATTTCTTAAAACTATTTTAACATTCCTAAACATAAGCACCAAACTATAACTCTACATCATCATAATATTTTTTCCAGCTTCCATGCCAATATTGTTACTGAAAAAGGCATGGCTTAGTGGTTGAATCCAAGGGGTCTCAAAAGTTAGTGGGTATGAAAACAGAGACCCTAGGAGTACACTCCTGGGAAATAAAAATGTTATATTTGAAGGTGGAAAAACCATAAAATAAACAGAAAATGCTGTAGCCTGTTTAACATGTTCCTGATGGACAACATTTCCATTACAATTATTCTCGTCATACTATCAAAAATAAATGAATTGGGAGTACAGGTCATAAGGAAAGAATAGATGTCACTGGACATTGTACTATTTAAAATAAGGAAACATAAGCACTGAATAAGATTCCTCAGCATGCAATGTTTACATTGAAGTTATACTGCAGAAGGTATCATCTAATGTACCAATAAATTACACTTGTATGCAGTACAGTGTACATAATACAGACAGCAAAACAATCCAAACCAAGACCATTGCCTTTTAATTAAAACTCGGCAACCTGGAACATGCAGCATTCAAATGTGTAATCAAAAACCAGTCACCAATAAAACTTACAAGCGTAACAAGCTGAAGCAACTTTCCAGCTGTCTTAATAGGACCCCTGCTTGCAGCAGCTTTCCAGAGTGGAGAAAGCAAATCTTTTCCTTTTGTGTGCAGCTTCTGTTTTCTCAGAAGGTGAATCATGCATTTCCAATAACAGGATAATGTCTGAAATAAATCTACAATGGACTGCAGAACCTCACATATGACTTTATGAATTAACACTTGAAGAAGCCAATATGACATCTCATTCCACATTTCCTCAATTAAAAAAAAAAGGGGAATGTTTAAATCTTCTTTGTGTTTTTGTCATGCAGAAAAGCATTCTAATTTTACGAGGTTTCATTAAGAAGGACAAAATGCCAATTCATAATTAGCAAATGATGAGCTGAAATAACACCAGTGACTCAATATGAAGTAGGTGATTGGGGTTTTTTCCCATTGAAAAGCCCACATTACACAGCCCAAAGAGCAAGTTTGTGGTTTCTGCTACATGAATACAATCCTTCAAAAAGGATGAAACATTTTTTTTTCAATTCAGAGTAAAATACCGCAGCACTGGATTTCTAGTGTTCCGTCTCAGTGGGGATAATCAATGTGTTTATGTCTTAATCGTATGCAAGTTCCTGTAGTCGCTGGGGTTAAAAGGCAGTTTAAAAAGATTTTCATGCTAATGGAGACAGACACACATATGATAAATCCTTCTATAAACTTCCGTTGGGAAACTGAAGAAAGAAAATGAATACTTAGCATTTCAGAGACTGCACCTGCTGGCAATTTTATTTACTTATTTTCTTTTTAAGGCCAGAAGAACACATTCCTGACAGCACAAGCATTAGGCTGTGTGTGTTTGGAGCTGCCTCACTGTTATAGGCTGAACTCCTGATGACTCTTGTTAATGAATAGGCTGCCAAACTTCCTCGGAGAGGAGGCACACGCCTAGGACCTATTCTAAAGGGACTGACTGATGCCATTCACATCTCATTATGAACATGCTTCTTCTGCACAGTACTTGGCTGTTGCCTAGGCTCTGTATTCCATACTGCCACAGCAAGCCGCTGGTCCTGTTAACAGCAGGATGTTAGGCCTGAGTGGCCGTCTGGCGAACAGGCACTCTGACACTAAGCTGGCACGTGCTGGCGCAGCAGGAGCAGACCAAGGCGTGACAAATTACTGAAAGAGCTTAGCTAAACTTATGGCTGACAACCACCTGAGCCTTAGGACCTCTATGGGCCTGCCATCAACTCTCAATTCATTGCTCACCCTTTTAGTCTACAGTCTGCTTGTGGGCCAAGTTTAAACAAGGCAGATACACTATAAAGGCTTTTCATGCTATGCCTAATAATATCCTGCTGTTTAATGAACGGCCTTGCACATCTAACACATAAGCATACAGTGCAATAAACCACTGCTAACAAAAGAGAAGTTCCTATGTATTTTGCTAAATATTGCATGGAAAGACAGCAACATGAGGCCTTTGCTATGTTAATTGAAATAATATTAAAATGCATAATGGACACTTATTTAGGAGGGAAAAGATGTCCCTACTATTGGACAATGCAGAGGGAACAAGTCCATTAGCTTACGATAATGACATTCAAAAAATAGTACATGCATGCTGGCAAAACAAACATCCAGAGATCTTCAAAGATTTCACAAGATTTAATGGAATAAAATATTTTTTCACTTAAAAAAACCAAACAAAAAACAATTTGCATTTGAATTTCTTGCATGAGAAAGACTAAAAGTACTACCTGTAGCTCAATCCATGCACAGTGTGGGAAGGTTTTGTGAACATTTCCCAACACTATTGTTCTCAAGAGTTGTATCTTGAATTCAACATACTTTTCACCTGTAGTCTAAGCCATGAAATACTCAATAAGTAAATGAAAATAAACTAAAATTTACTGTTACCTATTTTAAAAGGGCAGAAATATTTGTCTAAGGACAAAAAGTAGTTTTATCAAAGTCACATAAAAATGTTAGCTTAGATAGGAGGTAAAACCCTCAATTTTTTACAGGAGACAATAGAAGGATTATTAATTTTGTATAGTATAGAGCCATTTGACAATAATATATTACTCTAAAAAAAGGTAATTCTAACAAATATATAAATGACCTGTTTTCAAAAAATTTTCCCCAAAACAAAATATCTAAGAACATAGGCTGAGATTTTTTCAGAGAGGCCTAATAGATAGAGCCCTACAGATCCGCAGTTATCCGCATCCATGGATGCACGTGCAGATGAATGCAGACCCATTGCTGTGGATTGACTCATGGACAGGGATTCTATTTTTATCTTCTCGCAGTTTGATCTACTGCTGCAGCTCCTCCGCTGATCCATGTCAGCAGCGCACAGGGGAACCAGGAAGTGCTCCAGCCAATCCTAGCTCAGCTCTAATTGTGATCTGCCAGCCAATCAGAGACTCAGTCTGGGGCTTGGAGAGCCTCTGCTGACCTTGATTAGCTAATTCCCCATGATTTGCCTGCCCACTTCTTTCTTTTCTTGTTTGTAGTTGGCATGCCATGCTGTCACAGATTTCATTGGTGGGCAAGGAAATCTTATTGCCAGCACAGCATGTGAACCACAAATAAGAAAAGGAAAAAGTGGGAGGGACCCATATGGGGAATGAACCAATCAAATCAAAATGCTAAGTGTGAGCCCAAGCTCAGTTGCAGATGCGGTTACAGATGCAGCTAAAACCTGGCATGCAGATTTTGGACCAGATTCATGCTATCACTGAGCGGATGCAGATTGGATGCAGCTCCACATTTTTGTATCTGCACAGCACTCTACCAATTGAATCAGGTGTCCAAATCCTGTGGAACTTAACAATGAATGACTCCTCCATCATGAATGCCTGTTCATCACTCATGCCAGATCTACAGAAGGAGAGCTTTTTTGCATACTTATATTGGTGTATTAAACTGATCAGACCAGATCAAAAATGTTAGATATTGTTTCAGGCCAGACCAAATGTAGCAAAGGCCTGTGCAACATGATCCCCATATGGAGACTAAAGATTGAACTGATGAGAACAGACACTACACTTGATCTGAGACTCGACAGGCCAGATGCTACACTGAAAATTGCTCCTACCATGGGCACGGACTGCACTGGCAGCATTATGGTTTTGCTGGTGTAGCTTATTACAGCTCTTCCCAGCAAAAGAAGCTATGTCAGCAAAAGACGATTACTAACTTTCTCCGTATCTGTCATTCTCCGAGATGTGTTGCTCGCATCCACTCCAGTTAGGTGTGTGCGCGTGTCATGCACAGCTATCGGAGAAGTTTTTTCCCTAGCTGTCCCTCTCCCTTTCAGGGTCGGCAACAGAGCCCCTGGAGTCGTGCTTCCATAATCCCCCTTATATGAGCTTGCCAACTGTTACTGCCTCAGTTCCTTCTTGCCGACACACCGACTGAGGGCTGGGTGGGCGGGTTTGGAGTGGATGCGAGCAACATATCTCAGAAAACGACAGTTTCTGAAGAGGTTAGTAACCATCTTTCTCCTTTGAGTGCTTGTTCGCATGCACTCCAATTAGGTGATTCCCAAGCATCTCCTAGTGGAGGGAGTCGGTGTTGTGGAGTACCACCAATTTCAGCATTGCCTCGCCCACAGCAGCATCCTGTCTTGCGTAAGTAGTAATGGCATAGTGGACTGCGAAGCTATGTATGGACAACCAGGTCGCTGCTTTACATATTTCCTGGATAGGGACGTGAGCCAGGAAGGCTGTTGACATTGCATGACCTCTTGTTGAATGTGCTGTTATCGGACGACTGGTTTCTTTGCTAGCCCGTAACATATCCTGATGCAAAAGGTGATCCACTTAGATATAGTTTAAGAGGAAACAGGGGAGCTTTTCTTCCTGTTGGCCACCGAGACAAAGAGTTGAATGGATTTCCTAAATGGCTTAGTCCTTTCTATGTAAAATGCTAATGCCCTCCTTACATCAAGTGATTGGAGCACTCGCTCCCTGTCCGTGGTGTGGGGTACTGGATAAACTGGCAGATAAATGTCCTGGCAGTGGAAAGCTGACACCACCTTTGGCAGGAAGGCCAAGTGCAGGCAGAGACGCACTCTGTCTTTAAAGAACATGGTGTATGGTGGCTCTGTTGTCAGTGCTTGTAACTCAGAGACCGTTCTGGCTGATGTGACTGCTGCTAGAAAGGCCACCTTCTATGATAAGTAGAGGTCTGACCAGGTAGCCAGCGACTTGAAGGGGGTGCATGTCAAGACCCATAAAACCAAATTCAGATCCCATTGTGGGACCGATCTGGTTACCTGGGGAAACCTTCTACAAAGTCCCTTCATAAACCTGCATATCATCGAGTGAGAAAAAAGAGAGGAGTTCCCCCACAGGATCGAGAAAGACAGAGATGGCCAGTAAGTGGCCCCTGATGGTGGAAATGGATAAACCTTCCCCTTTAAGGTAGAGCAGGTAATCCAACATGCAGGAAATAAGCGCACAACATGTGAGTGGTCACACTACACGGAGAAGCATCACCATTTCACCTGGTATGTCAGTCTCGTGGACTGTTTCCTACTTTCCATCAGGATCTCTCTCACCTCATCGGAGCACTCCAGCTCCTCTGGGTTCAGCCATGGATCTTCCATGCTGTTAGGTGCAGAGACTGTAGATTCGGCTGCTGTAGTTGGCCCTGATCCTGACTGAGAAAGTCCTCATAGAAGGGGGGAGTGAGAGGAGGCACAGGTAGGAGATCCAGAAGGATTGGGGACCATAGCTGACGAGGCCACGCTGGGATTATCAAGATCATTAATGACTTGTCTTTCTTCACTTTTGCTAGGACCTTGGAGATCAGTGGAAAGGGAGGAAAGGCATATATCAGAGCCCTGCTCCAAGGTAGGTGGAAAGCATCCGTCAGGGAGCCTCTGCTGATGCCTCGGAATGAGCAGAACCTGCAGCACTTGGCATTGTCACTGGTGGCAAAGAGGTCGATCTGGAGAGCACCCCACTTCCAGGAGAAGGAAGGTGCCACACCCTGTCTGAGAGACCACTTGTGGGTGTTGATGGCCCTGCTAAGGGAGTCCGCTAGGCGATTTTGGGACACTGGGAGATAGGAAGGTTCTAGGTGGATATCCCTGGCTATACAGAACTCCTATAGGGCTATCGTCTCTTGGCAAAGGGGAAGGGCGCATGCACCCTCCTGCCTGTTTATATAGAACATCGTGGCTGTATGGTCTGTTTTTAATGCCACATGTTTCCCGTGAAGATAATGTTCAAAGGCCTGGCATGCCAGTCTGACCACCCTGAGCTCCCTCACATTGATATGTTCTAGCAAGTCCCAGGCACCCCAACATTCTTGGGTGGTCATTCCCTCTGGGCAAGCCCCCCATCCAAGGTCTGACGCACCCATCACCAAGACCATCAAAGGTAGGTTGGTGGAGAATGGAACCCCGGCACAGACAGTCTCTTGACTTCACCACCACTGTAGAGAGCTCAAGACGTGGGGGGGACTGTAATAATGCAGTCCAATGAGTGTCTTGAACGGTGGAAAACAGACTTGAGCCACATTTGAAAGGGCCTTAGATGTAACCTGGTGTGTTTGACAACCGGGGTACATGCCACGAAGTGTCCCAGCAGGTGAAGACAAGTCTGAGCTGTTGACAGGGGGGAGGCAGAGATGCTGTTGATTAAATCGACAATGTCGTGGAACCATTGAGAGGGTAGAGAGGCCGTCAATGCGGTTGAGTTGAGGATGGCCCCAATGAACTCTATTCTTTGGGTTTGGACTAAAACTGACTTTTTTTCATTTATTAGCAGGCCCAGGTTGTTGAGTACACTTCTTATCAGCATTAAGCGGGAGATCACCTACTCTCTGAACGAGCCTTTCACCAGCCAATCATCGAGATAGACAAAGACGTGCACCCTGTTTCGCCTGAGGAACGCTGCCATGCACTTCGTAAAGACTCTTGGCACTGTAGAAAGGCCAAAAGGAAGGACCGCGAATTGAAAGTGGTTACTGCCAACCTTAAATCTCAAAAACTTCCTGTGGTTCGGGGAGATCGTGATATGAAAATAAGCATCTCAAGTCGAGGGCAGCATACCAATCTCCCTGATCCAGGGAGGAAATAATAGACGTCCGGGACACCATACAAAACTTTAGCTTCTTCATAAACCTATTAAGGTTCCTGAGGTGCAGGACTGGTCTGAGACCTCTTTTTGATTTTGGGATCAGGAAATAATTTGAATAAAACTTTTGACCCCTTCTCTCCATAGGGACCTTTCTCTACCGCTCCCAGTTCTAAGAGATGGCGTACTTCTGATATAAGAATTTGTTTGTGAGATTTGTCCCTAAGGAGGGGCTGGAAGGGAGGGGAATGGGAGCGTGGAATAGAGAGGAATTGAATACCCCGTTTTATCATGCGTAGTACCCATCTGTCAGTGGTTATCTGGGACCACGCACGGTAGAAGTGGGATAAGCGGCTCTGG
Organism: Podocnemis expansa; assembly: GCA_007922195.1. Classification (NCBI taxonomy): domain Eukaryota; kingdom Metazoa; phylum Chordata; order Testudines; family Podocnemididae; genus Podocnemis; species Podocnemis expansa. The sequence continues at coordinate 599,401 of ML682039.1, forward strand.
AAAGTGAAGGTTGGTACGTTGTCCTTGTACGTAATCTTAAAAACTTTGCTTAGGGCCCTGATCCTGTTTAGATGAGCCTTTGGCTCTGCCTGATGAAGGGTATGACCTCCTCCTACCAGAGCTTGGATGCTGAATAAATCTTGATCTCCTACTCCCCAAGTCCTGTCTCTGATTATGGAACTGATAAGGTAGGGACTGAGGTCCGAAGCAACATCTCTGAGTGCTCTGGGGGTGAGAGCCAAGGGATCTCAAAGTGGCTCAGGAGTCCCTTCGGTTATGGAATTTAGAGTCCGTCTGCTCCGAAAAAGAGAGATTTTCCCTTGAACAGCAGGTCCTACATCGCCTGCTGCACCTCATATGGGAGACTGGATGTCTGCAGCCAGGAGCTATGCCTCATGGAAATGCCTGAAGCCACAGCCCTGTCAGCCGCATCAGCTGCATCCAGTGCACCCTGGAGGGAGGCTCTCTAGCCACTGCCCTACCCTCCTCTATAATGCCCAAAAATTCTTTGCTAAGTTTATGGGCAAGAGCCCCTGAGAATTTCTCTAGTAAGCTCCAAGTGTTGAAGGTGTACTGGCTCAGGATGGCCTGGTGATTAGCCACGCAGAGCTGTAAGCCGCTCGTAGAGTAGATCTTCCGACCATGCAAGTCCAGCCTCCTTGCTTCTCTGGACTTAGGGGCTGATGCTTGGGTGCCTTGTGTCTCTGTGTCCTTGGTAGCTGTTACCACCAAAGACCCAGAAGAGGGATAAGTGTAGAGAAACTCATAATTCTTGGGCGGGACAAAGTATTTTCTTTCGACTCATTTAGGGGTGGCGGGCATTGAAGCAGAATAATGCCTGATGGCTCTCATGGTCTTGTCAATAGTTTTAGTAAGAGGCAGAGCCACTCTAGATGGGCCTGAGGGTGATAGGATGTCTACCATAGGGTCAGAGGAGTCCTCACGACTTCTGATACCTCTAACCCCAGACTCTGAGCCACTCTCTGAACGAGGTCCTGGTAAACCCCAGGGGCATTGCTGGCGCCTGGCACATGGGGCCCGTGCCCTGAATGCCAGTGCCAGTGCCCCAGGTCCTGGTGGGGTCCCGCTGCCCGCAGCAGCAGTGGCCGCTTCTGGCCCCTTCAAAGGCCAGGCAACTCCGCAGTAGTGGCTGCTGCTCCCCACTCTGTCCCCAGCCAGGGGTGGGGCCTGCGGGCAGGGGGTGGGCCCGGGCCCATACCCCGGGTCATTCCCTGGGGCAGCAACACCCCTGGTAAGCCCTACTTTCCTCCACAGGGGGTTGCAGTAGCAGATCCGGTGACAGTTTCATCATGAGGTGGAGAGGGAGAGCCCACAGAGACAGCCTGGTCCCCAAAATCGAGGTCCGTTGATATGCTGCCCCTAAACTCCATATCCTCAGCCCCTGTCTCTGACTGTGTCAGATGCAATGCTTGTAAAAGCTTTGGGCTGAACCTGGTGCATACGATGTGCTTGTGAAGCCCCCAGTCTTGAAGCTGGACCCATGGCGGTGTCCGTCCGCTTGCCCCCAGGTGGCACGTAGTTGGGATATGTCGGGTATGCTCCCTAGGTCTGATGATATGACCAAGGGGTCCAGAAGGGCCAACTGGGCATCAGGAATAGTTGTGACAAGTGCTCACGTTGCTGGGAGCCTGACCATGATCTACAGCCTTGAGAGTTCTTATATTCAATATCACTGGCAGGAAAAGAGTGGTTTTCAGGGGAGCACTGAGAAGCCACTGGCACTGTCCTTGCAGCTCAGTGCCATGGGGGGGGGGGCGAGGTAATGGAGTGGGCTTGCCCTAGGACTGGGAGGAAGCCAAGGCAGATGGTGTTTGTGGCTTTGTCAGAGGCAATACTGTCGCCTCTATCAGCTCCCTCGCCGCCTCATAGGTGGAGGGGGAGCTAATCAGGTAAGCCTCCTCCTCTGCCCCTTCTGCCATGCTCCATACCAGGCTCACCTAGGAGCATGCTAAAGCTGGTGCTACTGCAAGTGCCAGTACCAACTGCAGCACTGTGGAGCCGTTCAAAGCAGCACATGGCTTTCCTGCCACTTTTCTGGGTGCCGGTGCTCTGCCACAATCAGCCCGGTGCCTGGGATCTGTGTCTGCCCACAGATTTCTGCACCAAGGATCTGAGGTGCCCAGAATTTAGCCCCAATTTGGGCCCCGAGCTGTTGGTGCCCCGTGTGGAGCGTGGCTGAGCAGGAATGGGAGTTGGAGCCAGCTCTGGCGCACTGGAAGGAGGTTTTAATGCCAACTCCATTAGCAGGAGTTTAATCCTCCATGATCTTTCCTTCCTAGTGAGAAGATGGAAGGATTTACAGATCTGGCACCTCAAAGATAGATGCTCTTCACCCAGGCACTCAAGGCAAGTGTTGTGAGGGTCACTCCTGGGCATAGGTTTGTGGCATACACTGCAGGCTTTAAAGCCTGGTGACTGAGGCATGCCCCAACCCCAGGTGAGTTCAGGAGAAAAAACATGCACTCAGCCACAGTGACAAATGAAAATACTACCAACTAACAGAAAAGGGAAAGGACTAAGTAGAAATCTATGAAAGTTAGCTAGGGAGTGCCTCAAGGAGATCATTCAGTTCTATCCTCCAACTGGCTGTCATGGAGGAAAGAAGGAACTGAGGCATAACGGTCGACAAGCTCACACAAGGGGGATTATGGAGGCGCGACTCCAGGGGCTCTGTTGCCGACCTTGAAAGGGAGGGGACAGCTAGGGAAAAAACTTCTCCAACAGCTGTGCATGATGCACGCACACACCTAATTGGAGTGCATGCAAGCAAGCACTCGAAGGAGAAAGCCCTGTTTTGCAAGTATACCTAAGTCTACACTAGGGCTTACAGCGGGGTCTCCAACATGGGGCCCTCAGAATTATTTTTTGCAGCCCACAACACCACTATCACTATCAATATTTGCAATACTGTTGTATAAAAAGGTTTCAGTGGTGCAGCCCTTGGGCTAACATACTAGTCCCCATGCAGCCCTCATGGTGATTCAAGTTTGAGATTCTTGGATTACAGCACTGTCAGTCAGGGATCACAACTCCTCATTTGTAACACTATGCCAGCGAAAATCTGCAGAGCAGATCTGGCCTTACACAGCTCTGTCCAAAAGAGTAATTGCTTTGGGAAAAGAAGGACTTCCAGAAGAACATTTCAACAACTTTTGCACTGCTACAGGTACTCTGCCGACTTACCACTGTTTAATTAAGCAGCTGGAGTAAACCGTTCTAGCTCCATTTTCATACTGATGTGCTGTCAGCAGTGTTCTGTTGGGTAAGGGAAGAACTTCAGGGGCAGCTGGAGGGAAGGAGAATAGCTACAAAACATGCTTCCTTCCTCACCTGAAAGTCTCTCTGTGAATATGCTTGGGTTACATGGGACTAGAAGGGGTGAAGACAGGGAACAATCATCCAGAAAGCTTTGCACAGGAAAAATGTAACAGGTCAACCTCACTAATAATTAAAGGCCAGTTCAGAATGATGAGAAGAAAAAAAGAATATTCTGAGAACAAAAGGAGTGATGAAAAGCAACAATTAGATGGATATACACAGCACCAACCTGAGGTCTGAAGACAGAAGGTTTTCCAAGACATGATAGAAGTAGCAAATAAAGGAGTCTAGGGAGAGACTCGAGAATCACAATGAAAAATGTGTTCACTTAACTCCATTATCTGGAAGGTTAATGATCCACTGTCAAAACCTGTCTGCAGGAACCAGGAATGTTGTTAAAGCTTTCAGATTCAGCCTTTAGGAAACAGTGATTATCAATAGGAGTCCATGTTTATATACAGGAAGCTCGTCCCCAATTATTTCAGAGTGCCTTATAAATTCTCACACGCACACATACGTATATATATACTTTACCTATATAAACACGACACACACACATGCATGCAGTTTGGGGCAGGGACTGTCTTTTTTGTTCTGTTTAAACAGCACCTAGAACAACTATTCCTGGTCCACGACTAAGGTTCTGAGGCAGTATAATAATACAAACGATAAATAATAGTACTCATGCAAGAAATGAACATTAACTCAATACTTCAACTCTAGGTTGAACTTCCACAAAAGACAGAACCAGAATCCAAGACAGACATTTCTAAACATAGACATTCAAAAACCAGGCCTTAACTTTACCAAAGCCCTGAATGTTTGGATGTGCTTGCAATAGCTACACATAAAAACAACTGTAAAATAAAAACATCATGTACAGTAGAAAGACCTATTACTTAACTCAGAGTAAATATGGTTCTTTGAGCTATCTACATATGTGGATCCCACTCATTCTGCATGGGCAATACAATACCACAGTCTGAAATTTTTTCAGTAATGATGTCCACTAAGGGACCACACCTTCACACCTCATTCTGCTGCGTTTCCCCTCCCAAAGACATAGGAAGTGCAATGACCATCCTCCCACCCTCCAGTCACCCACACAGTTGCTTTGCCATCCAGAACCCAAAATATACAAGACTCAGAATTGTCAGGAAGGAGCACAGGTTGTTGGATCCACACGCTCCCAGTTATTAAGACAGTAACCATTCTTCCTTCTTTGTGTAAAACTTGTGTGTGTCTCACTCACAGAGGTTAGCTAACAGCACCCTTAAATAGAGGTTGGGGCTAGGAGTTGTTATAAAGGGATTGTAAAATTGCCCCTCCAAAATGGGTGTCTGACCCAGAGCCATTCCCTAAAAAATGATGTTTTCTCAAAAGTACTAGTTGAAGTCCAGGTAGCTCCTCTGTAAATCTCTAGTATCAGCACTGAATTTAGTAATGAAACACAAAAATGTTTTTAGGTGATAAATGTGAGGAACTGCCCCAGACTGAAAAGTCAGTAGAGGTGGTTTTGTAACAAATTGATGAATTTAATTAATACACCATCAGGACCAGACGATACTCATCCAAGAGTTCTGAAGAAACACAGATATGAAATTCCAGAACTATTAACTGTGGAACATAATTTATTACTTAAATCATCCACTGTATGAGATAACTGGAGAACTGTTTCTCTAATACCAACTTTTTAAAAAGGCCCCAGAGGCAATCCTGGCAATATAAGGCCAGTAAGCCTCACTTCAGAACCAGACAAAATTGGCTGAAACTATAGTGTGGAACAGAAATGTCAAACATATAGAGGGACCCAATATGATAGTTAGGAATCAACATGGCTTTGGGAAATGGAAATCACACCACACCAATCCATTAGAATCCCTGAGGACATCAGCGAGTATGTAAATGAGGGTGATCCCATGGATATAGTGTATTTAGATTTTCAGAAAGACTCTGACCAATTCCCTCATCAGAGGCTCTTAAGAGAAGTAAGTAGTCATGGAATAAAAAGAAGGTCTTCTCATGGATCAGTAACTGTTGAAATAAATAGAAATTAATGGTGACTTTCCATAATGGGGTCCCCCAAGAATCTGTAACTGGAACCTGTGCTGTTCAACATAATTCATAAATGATGCAGAAAAGGATGGTGTTTCACAGCAAGGGGTGGAAAAATTTCCAGATGGGAAGCTGATAAGTGCAAAGACACGCACACTGGAAAACAAAATTCTAACTACACATAAATAATAAGGTCTAAATTAACTGTTGCCACTCAAGAAAGATTTTGTATCATGGTGGCTAATTCTCTGAATACATCTGATCAATTGATGCAGCAGTCAAAAGTGTCAACAGAATATTAGGAACCATTAGAGAAGTGCTAGATAATAAGACAGAAAATATTCAGCATATGCCACTATATAAATCCATGGCATGCCCAGATTTCCCGCACCTTGTAATGCATTTAGTTTTGGTCACACCCACTCTTCAAAGATGTATAAGAATTGGAAGTGGCCCAGAGAAAGAGATAAAAAATGATTAGGGGGTATGAAACAGCTTCCATATGAGAAGAGATTAAAGGACAAGACTGCACATCTTAGAACAGAGACAAAGCACGGATAACATAGAAGTCTATAAAATCATGAATAGTATGGAGAAATAGGGAAATACAGACTTACAGCCTCTAAGCTCAGAAGAGACCAATATGATCATCGAGTTTGACCTCCTGCACAATGCAGGCCCTTACCTGCAATAAACCTCTAATCTATGACTGAGTTATTAAAATCCTCAAATCATCATTTAAAGACTTTAAGGTACAGGGAACCCACAGGCAACTGAGTCATGCTCCATGCCGCAGGGGAAGGTGAAAAACCTCTAGAGCCTTTGCCAATCTGCCCCAGGGGAAAATTCCTTCTCAACCTCAATACGGTGATCAGTTGAAACCCGGAGTATGTGAGCAAGACTCATCAGTCAGATGCCCAAGACAGAACTCTCTGTAATAACTCAGAACCCAACCCATCAATTGTCTAATTGGCATATGTACCACCAGGAGCCAAAGATCAGTCAGTCAATTGTCATATTAGACTACCCTATTATACCAAGGGATGTAATGAAGGCCAAAAACTGGGTTTAAAAAGAAATAGATAAGCTCATAGAGTATAGGTTCAACAATGGCAATTACCCAGCATGGCCATGGATTCAACACAATGCCTTCGGTGTCTCTAATCCTCCGATTGCCAGAAGCTGGAACTGGAAAACTGTTGATGGATCACTCGATAAACTGCCCTTTTCTGTTCATTCTCTTTGAAGTACATGACATTGATCACCATTGGCAGACAGGATATTGGACAAGATGGACCAATGTTCTGACCCAGCATAGTCACTCTTATGTCCTTATGTTGTTTGTTCCTTCGTAGAATGTTTGAAAGTGAGCTTATATTATTAGTAATATATGCAGTACTAATATAATCAGATATCAGTTTTGAAAGTGTCTGACATGGAATAACCATTTCCTTGGATTTATTACTGTAAAAAATGTATTTCTGTAAACTTTTTATTACAATAAAAAGTTTTCACATCTTATGTAAAGATTTAGTTCTACCCACATACTAGAAAACCATCATTTAACATCTCAGGTTTGTATTTTACCTTCAGCTAGAGACAAAAAAAAGTTCTTGGAAGGAAAACTGGTAAATCAGTAAGTTACTATACAGGGTCAATAACATCAATAACACTTTTGGAATATAGGAAAAAGGAGATCTCCTCAATCACCCGGCCCATAACATAAACCATGTTGGGAGGGTAACTATTAATGCAATTCAGTTATCATATGTGTGAAGGTAATTGCCACCAAGAATTTTACCTTCATTGATAAAGGATGAATTGGACAACTTGGTAAGGTTTCCAAAGGGAATTCTGTTAGAGAGGAAAACACTAGATTTGAATCCCAAGTTGGAATATTCTTTCTTACAGAAAGAAAAACTTTAATCAAGCCCCTCAGAAATCTGCTCCCTGACTGATGACAGAAAACAATGCCCTTTTACAGGCAGATGAAATGATATTACTTTTGTATGGACCTTGATTGAAGCAACAGACTCAAGTACTTTAAAGATAAGAAATAATCCAAAACCACTGGAAAAAAAAACACTGAAATAAATGTGACTCTGATCATAATAAGAAAAAAAACCCTTCCATTTTGGAGTATAGTTAATTGCTTTAGAGAATTTCCTTCTCAGAAGCAAGGTATTCTGTTCTTCTGAAGAACATTCTATGTCTAATGTAGACATACAGAAACTGCCCAAGCTGTGAGATGTAGCTATTCTGGATTTGGGTGAAGAACAAAGTGGATGAGCTAGCTTAATCACGTATAGAACAAAAATGGGGAGGACCAGATGAATCTTTCAGGTGGACTGATATTGTCTCATCATTAGAAATTCTATTGTTGTTCTGATTGTGAGCATGTGACTTACATGTATGACCCTTGTATTATGGAGCAACATGTCCTGACTGTTGCAGATACCAAGGCTGAGAACCATATAGATGACACACATTCACCTAACTTGAGAGATACCAAGGGGAACAATTAGGATTTAAATTTTTATGTTCATAAGATGACTCATTTGCATTAATTTGTCTGTTATTCTTTTTGTTGACTTGCACTCTTCTAAGGTGGAGGACTCCCCTCCTGGAGTATGAAGATGAAGATCCTTCTACAGATGAGATAACCAGATGAGATTTTAACATGAGTAGGGCTACTATTTTCACATTTATTGTTGCCCCGATGAAGAGAAAGCTTCCTTACAAGTACTTTTCATAAGAGGAAATTCAAGGCTTGCTTATCTGTATATTATTGAAGTGCTTACTGAAAACCACCCATGCTGATGGAAGAGCATCTTCAGCCAGCACACTACACTATACCTACCAGAGAGGCAGTAGTTGTGCTGACAGAAGCCCTCCCATCAACATAGCACTGTCTAGTCATCGGGAGCTGGTTGGCATAACTGTGTTGCTTAGGGGTATGGATTTTTCACACCCTGAGACATAGTCATACCCGATATAAATCCCCCAGATGGCACAAGAAAAAGAGTATTTTGCAATAACAGTGATGGACACTCGAATTATTCTAATACAAAAGAGACAGGTATACTTTGTACAGCAGCTAATCTTTGCATTGCACATTATTGGAAAAATATGATTCCATTGAAATTGTGATAAAACATGAATTGTTCTTTTAATTGAGGTATTTTCACAAGTATGTGCATGAGAGGCACCAAAAAGAGGACAGACATTTAGAAATTTGATCACCTTTATGAGTGTGCTCAAAGGAGGAAGGCTCCTCATCTTCAGAGACAGAATCTTTAGAGAGGTCCTTTGAATATGAGCCTAAACATGAATAAGTAAAGTACAATAAAGTATGTTCACACTATATTGCAACTTTGCTCCAATAAAAAGATTTAAAAATATCTATGACCGCAACTAATAATTATAAAAGGAACATGTATTGTACTCGCTCTTCCACCTTCAGCAGTCAGGACTGCCATGCACTTTATGCCCTGAGGAGGGGAAATGTGATTTGATCCTTATTGGACACTGCTAGTGAAAATATTCTGAGCTACTGCACTAGGCATCCACACGCCAGGGGTAGGTTGCACATGTGCAGTACTTGAAGAACCACCCCTATTTTACAAACTAACGGGGAGACTGAGGCGTTCATAAAAACAAATAGTTCATAGAATCGAGTATCTCAAAATTACAGTGGCTCTGGTGCATCAACCACAGTAGGATGTACTGTACTGCTATCTTTTTATCCTCAAAACCACTGCAAATGAATTTTTAATACACTGAAGGCATCAAATATGAAGAGATGTTGAGCTGTTCTTCACCAACAGCACTTTTGTGGTATGATTTTTTGCTTTTTTCCCCATCAGGAAAAATGCTTCATATCATCAGTGGTTTATAAGACTGTCATCTGTAAAATGGAGATTCTACTGTAATTAAAAATGAAACTGTTGTGGGAACTGAGGTAGGCAGAACACAGTTACCCAAAGCAGAATCTGGACAGTGCTCTCACAAACTCCCAGGAGCTCTGTATTCCTTGCAACTGGATAGGATCATACTTTTAAGTCTCATCTCAAATAAAGGAGTTCTAGACAGCATTTGAAGGTACATTTAAATATTTTCAGAAGTTATGGTGCACAATCACCAGCAATTACACATCTTTTTGACACGTCATTCCTTTTATGATAGTACAGTGTTAAACTCAGTGTGCGTTGGTGGAGGGGTGGGGCTGCCAGATGGCATTATTATTTGTATTTGGGTGGTGGATAGGAGCTACACTCATGGACAAGCAATCTATTGTGTTAGATTCAGTACAAACACAAAACAAAAAGGCTGCTCTCCCACAAACATGAAGATTCTCGAGCAAGCTAATGCTAACTATCAGCATTAATCTATTAGGGCAGTGTTTCCCAACCAGTCTGCCGTCAGGTCTCAGCAGGTTTGCCACAATTTTTTTTAAAAAACTGCTCAAAGAGCTCTGGATTGGCTCATGAATATTCACAAGTTCATTTGGAAACTATATGGTGTTGTGCCTCAAATGAATTAAAGGTAGCAAGGTGTTCCCTGGCAGAGAAGAGTTGGGAACCACTGTATTAGGGTCCAAGTTAGTAGTATGAATTCCACCCTAAGACGAGGTGTCTGAGCAAGAGGCTAGTGGGCAGGCTAAGAGGCACTATGGAAGCACAGGGTTCTCCTTGTGTGGATGGCCATGGCCACTGGGAGATCAGCTAACTCTTTCAACCCACTCTTCTGCATTCAGGGAGAAGGCAAGCTTTGCCAAATGCAAGAAATTAGGAGGAAATTTCAGGGGCCCAAACTTGGAGTTGCCAGCTCTTTACATAGGAATAACTTACTACCCACACAGGTAATTATCTGGCCCACGCTTATTTTAGACAAGACCAAGGAAAACTCATTTTGTGATAACATTTCCTTTATGTCAGTTTTGCAATTTATAGGATACAAATGGAGTACAAGAGCATGGTGAACTTTTATTTGTTTTGTTGGTTGCTTCTTCAAGACTCCAGTGCCAAAGAACAACTGACTGGTAATATCTACCATGCATCTACATTAGCAATTATATCTTTAGGGCATTAAACTTACTTTTGCGGTTTAGTACAGAAGGGTCCACAGAATGCCTCTCAATATGCAATTTTACAATAAGTACTAGTAAAAAGAAGCGAGGCAACTGGTTTTGTTTGGTTGGGTTTTTTTTTTTTTTATTTCTAGAAACAGCAACAGCAGGACAAACAAGGTCTGTCGAAGCTTTGCCATATGATTTTCATCCAATGAGGCAAAACCCTAGACACTTTGATCCTGTTCTCAATAAAAAAAGTGGCAAAATTCCCATTGACTCTAGGAGTGGAGAATCAACCCACAAATTCTAATGCAAGACAACTCTTTGTTCCTGAATAATCTTAAGTCTTCTTGACAGTTTCCATGTAAAAACACTAGAAGGAGAATCACTCCACTCATATTTGAAATACACACTAGATGAAAATGGTGTTCCCAGGAGGTCAAATCCCTTCCAAGTGCTGAAACAGGGATGCATATTTCAGTGGTGGTTTTAACTGAATATGATAAAGCTACAACATCCTTACCAAATAATAAAAGAATTACACAAGCAGCATAAAATACTAGCAAACATGGTACTTTATAAAAACAAATGGGGACTTGAACCCTGAGGAACTGTAGGTCCAAAATCTGAATGGAGCTTTACATTTAAATTACAATCACCATACATCATCTCAGACATGAAGAAATTGTTCTCCAAACAGGTATTAATATTAGACCAAATTAATGTATAAAACCTGATATGTATATAAATGTTAGGGGTTTACCGAAATGAAATAATATAGGGCTCATAAAAATGATTTCAATACAAAGTGCTGGTACACAACCCTTACATACCCAATCAGCCAACTGCTCTAAGCATTGTAGAAACATAACATGTCATACTTTAAAATAAAATGTTCTGATGGTTGATTTATGTGCGAAATTCAATATGCCTGGTAGGCCTGCTATCAGTTATGGTCCAGTTATTGCCACTACTGCATAAATTTAACTGAAAACTTCTGGGGGAATTCTGGTAGCATACACCCTTCACAGCACAGGTGCAATTAAATCATATTTGTTAACAGTTGCACTTCTTTTTTGGGGGGTGGTAAGTAAGGCAGAGGTTTCCATATTATAACTAAGGTCAGATCCTGGAACTTTCTTGTAAAATAAACAAGAGTTTCCCACCTGTATGATGTTTAAAAATATGGGGTAAAATTCAATCTACCCTGGACAACTCCTGAAGTCAACAGCTCCGTGTATGAAACTAAGTGGGATGAAGATGAAATTCATTGAGGGCCTGGCCCACAAGAATATAATGCAGTTCTGTGATAGCTACTCCAGTCTATGGGATGTCATAGTCGCTGCTGTCTACAGTGGAATTGGACTGGCTTAAAACAGATGTCGTTGTTCCTCCCTACAGAGACATAACTACGGTGGGGCCGATGGGGCAAAGCCCCAGGTAGCGTGGAGTGGCTCAGTGGAGCCACTCTATCAAAGGGGCAGGCTTTTGCAGCACCGGCTCTAAGCGCCGCTAATGGGAAGCGGCACATTCCGATCAGAACGCACCCTGGATGCCAAAAACCGGTGTTACAGCTCTGCCTCCCTAGCCTCTTTCTTATTCAGAGCAAGCTCATCGTCCTCCTTTGCTGAAATCAGGAGGTGAGTGCCATCACTTTATGGACTCATGTTTTACAGACAGCCTTGTGCCTCCCTTCCATCCTATGTTTGTCCTGCCCATTAGGAGTACATGTTTTAGAAAACCTAGACAAAGAAGCTAACGTAGGAGGTTTTCAAAGCCATAAAGGACAGTTAGGAGTCCCATCACGCTTTCAATGGGAGTTAGGGCACTTCGCTCCTTTGAAAATCTCCCCTTTAATACTTGCAGCAGCTTTCTAACACCTGAACCATTTGTTATACCCACTGACTGCACTGTGAACAGTGAGAAACTTTATTGAACCTTTTCAACTGTGCCTTCCCACATGTCTACACAATTCCTAAACAAAATAGTGCCCCAAACCCAACTGGGATCTCTAGAGACTATCATAATATAAATAATAAAAATAATTATTTTTGGGAATGTGATGAACTGCTCAACAGAAGTCTGTAAAATGTAAGCAGGTGAGATATATATTTCTCAATGATGATTAAAACCAGTGGCTTTAAAATGAAAATAAGGCAATTTTACATGAGAAGCCCAACTTCTTGGTAGAAGAACATAATAACAGAAACTTATAATGGCTGCTCTCAGGGACCCACTAAGCCTTTTGTTCCTAGGTGCTGAGATATTCTGTGGCATCTGCTCCTGGTTCTGGTTCCATCTCAGTAGTCCAAAGTGTGCTAAGGACCACCATTCAGCAGGGGGCCCTACTGCTCTTCTATAGGATGTCAAGAATGTGCAGTAGATCAGTCAAGTGCTTTGGAAGAAAACAATTCATTTGTTATAACAAAGAGAGTAAAGAATCATAACTTGTTTACTACTGCTCCTTCCTTGCACAAGACCTCCTGTGAGCAAATGGCTCATATTATTGTAGATGATTTATTTGATGATAGTATTGAAAGAGCAATGGGATACTTTCCTGGTACTAAGTTCCGAAGGGGCAGCCGTGTTAGTCTAGTTCAGCAAAAGAAGCAAGGAGTCCTGTGGCACTTAAAGACTAACAGATTTATTTATTGCATGAGCTTTCGTGGGACAAAATCGCACTTTGTCTTCTTCAAAGCATCTGATAAAGTGGGATTTTGTCCCACAAAAGCTCATGTAATAAATAAATCTGTTAGTCTTTAAGTGCCACAGGACTCCTTGTTTCTTTTCCTGGTACTGCGTACAGCACAAACCAGAGCCCTGTGGCATATGATGAAGTGGGCTGAAGCCCACGAAAGCTTATGCCCAAAGAAATGTGTTACTCTGAGGTGCCACAGGACCCTAGTTGGTTTTCCTGATACTACCCTATTGTTCTTCATTTTCATTGGGATTTTACCCCCAATTCTTTTAATTGCCTTTGTTATCAGGCCATTTTATTTCTACACCTCTCTGCTTTGCAGAAAACATCACAAATGCAATTCATCTTCCTTATAAGTTACTTCTCTTATTACAGATCATTCTTAATATAAAAGTCCCACATACTTTGCAAATGATTTCACACTATGGCATTTAGAAGGATTGGCAAAATGAAAAAATCAGTCATTCAAAAATATTGTGATCAAATCTATAAATCTAAAGGAAAAAGACATCTCATGAGATGCATATTTATCTTGACAAGAAAGCTACAACAGTTAGACATACTGTATTTTTAATTTTAAAAATTTTATGTAAGAAACAACAGAAAGAAATCCAAACGATTAATCTTAAATTATGATGTTAGATACATGCCTCTATTACAAAACTGTTAAGCTATGTGACAGACAAGAATAAAATATTATAACTACTTTCTTTTAACTTTTCTAAATAGTTCTCCCTACAAAAAGTATTTGTCAATTTGGAATAAAATAAAAATCCTATTCAAATAATACATGCTATTAAAAATCAAATGAATAATATGGATGAAACCTAGCTAAAAGCATGTTCATACAATTACAGTTCCATATAAACTGACAAGCAATCACACCATTATTGCTCTAAGGACTTCAATGGGTTACAACAATTTACACGAAAAGGGGTTCTATCCCATTGACTTTTCCCTTTTGTTCAAAAGTAGGACTTGAAACATCTGCTACATCGTTCTCTCCAGGCCTAAGCTTTGCTCAGTAGAGATTGCTAATTGTCAAAGGCACTCAGTGATGAGACAGACCGAAACCAACAGGAAAAAAAAGGTAACATCTTACTGAATTAAAAAAACCAAGAAATTATTTTGAAATCACGGGCTATGAGTCATGTTAGCTGGGAATGGGCAAGCTCATGACAAACTCCTTAGAGAGATCCTCCCAGTCTTATCATATGGTCAAAAGTATAGGTGAGCAACTGTGGCGAAGTGAAGCCTCAGGTGCCTCTGTAGGTCCTGCGCTTTCTATCGTGAGACAAGATTTAGCCGACCCTTCTCAATTTTTCCTTCCCCCTGGTAGGCAGGGGTTGGCTGATGGGAGGGAGTTGGGGGGGGCTGGCCCCGCCCTCTACCCCAGGCCCCAACCCAGGGACCCTATTAAATAGCAGTCTCCACACTCAGTCCAGGAGGGCTGCTACCTTCCCTGGATGGCCACTCGGTGGCCCCACTGCTCCTGGTCTGCCTCCAGACCCTGGGAAGTCTCACAGTCTCTAGTTCTAACAACTCAGTCTTCAGGATCTGGAAAGTTCCCACAGTCTCCCTCAATTAAATATAGTCCAGCTTCAGGCTGCAGGTCCTAGTGGCTTTGCTTGTAGGGTTTTCTCTCCCAAATTCCCCACTGTAGCTCTTGGTGTTGTGGCAAAACTCCAAACAAACTGTCAGTGCCCTCTCAGCAGCAATACTCCTCTCTAGTTTCCTTTCAGCTGCCCTGCCCTGCCTGAGAACAAGGCTTTAAGTAGCAGGCCTGTTGACTGGGACCAATTATTCTAGAATAGTCCCAGCTAACTTAACCCAGGGAACAAAGCTTTTTAAAGCCTGAGGTTAATACATACTCTCTCCACCACTCTCCTGTGCCCATCCAGCACAACCCTGTCACACAACACAATAATTAAGTTATCCACCCCTCACTTTAAGTGATGGAATCCACCACAAAACAGTCCAAACTCCATCAATCCAAGTGATCTGGACTTTGTTATAGGAAAAATTATATATCCCCAATCTCCTGACTACTGTGGAACTGACAGATTGCTCTCACCCACTGACAACAGTGTGGCAGCAGCTATTTTAATCCCTTCTGTCAGGGCCATCAACCTGATTGTTAGGGTCTAAGACTGGCAGTCCTGTGAGAAGAAAGGAAAACTACAAAGAAATTCCAGCCTAATGCGTCAGAAAGACAAATACATAATTGTAGCTATGCACAAGATGGATAGCCAAGTCATAATGATACTTGTGCTACATAAAATAATGCATTAAGACGACAAGCCCAAAGCTGCAAAACAAAGAGGAATCTACACCTGTGCTATAAAGGGAGAATTTGTTCACATGAGCCGCTGCAGATGGCAAACTCAGAGCTCTACAAGCTTCAGCTTCCACCTTGTACTATGCTGCCTCTGCATCCTACTGGTGAGAGTTCAATCACCATGGTTTATTCAAAAGTAAGCGTCACAAAACACGACTTCCGAAGCTCGATGGCAACATGTTTAGTTACAGTGGAGATACAAGATCAGAGTTTGACCCCAAATTTCAACTGAAGTCAGTGTCAGTGTAACCTGCGGGTGCTGAATTCCACAGTCTCCTGTGACTTAGTGACTCCCGGGCATTTTTGTCTTGGGTTTATTCCTCTGGTTCCTGTGCACCTTTATAATTCTGTTATGTGGACCCCAAAAAGTCTATTTTGCCACTAAACTGGATAAATCTGAATGAAATACAAATTTACATTGATAAGTACAATTTCCATAATGGAATGCAAAGTGGAACTTTAATATTACAAGATGTTGAATGCCTCTGGACTTGTAATTCATTTTTAAACCATAAACGCTTCTACTACACTAATGAAATAACCACATACCATGGAGAGCAGCCCTTAGACATGTCTTCAATATAGGCTTATTACTCAAAGCACAGGAAGGATAAGGCACATTTACTTTTGAAAGGGCTCTGATAGCCTAGGGTAAAAGCCTAGCCCACTGTAATTTGGTCATTGATTTAAATGGTGCCAGGATTTCATGCTGTGTTCGTTATTTTAAATGGCTACCCTCTGGTTTAACATCCTATTCTAAGTCATATGACACAGAGAATGATCCTAGTAACAGTGAAAAGGACCAGTAACTCTAGAACTAAAATATAAAAGTCCAGACCAATTCATTCATGCCTAGGGGACTTTCCATATTTCCGCCTTACATGGTCATAAGACACTTGATACCTACTTTGAGAACAGGAGTTCAAATGACTAAGCTTGCTGTTATGCGTAAGAAATGGTTGTTACGCTCCACTAGAGAATATTTTTTTCTATGCTATACTTTGATATCAATCAATGTAAATACTCTTCAATATTTAATAAGTTGCTGTGTTTGCTTTAAAAAAAGGCTGAGCAAATGTTCTTCACCTGTTTGAGAAAGTTTGACTTTTCCATTGCAGAAAATAAAGGTTTCAAAATAACTGACTCATGGACAAACAAACGAAGGCATCAAAGCACGCACGTATGTTGAATTGAAGAAGGCCCAGTACTTCCCAGTTATTCAAATACTGAAGACACTGGCTACTTATAGGGATAAGTGATAAGTTTAGACCAACCTTAATGAGATAGAACGCTGTGGAAAAGGCAGATGGAACTATAATGCTAAAATTCTGGTTACCTTACAATAACTGTTTATTACAATATTGCATAAAATAACCTATGCCACTACAGTCAATGAGCCAAATGCAGCAAACTTTGCACAGAAAGGTGTAAACACATTTGCCTGCACCAACTTAACTACTGTACTGCCAGGAGTCAATTTCGCTGAATACCCAAAACAGAAGGTGGTGCTACTTCACATGTCTGTAATATGGCCCTGGCACCATCCACTACCGACGCTCTCTGCTACTGTTTACACCAGTGGACAACTTATCTTTGTACACATAAAATGTCTGTGCAAATCATACTGAGTCATTAAAAAGATACTATACATGATGAATCAAAACCGAAAAGGGTCTTAAATCATTACAGAGCTTTCAAAACAAGTCCACCTTTGGACGCACCAGAATGAAAAGGAGGTTGGAGTTCTTGTTTTCAGCATGTATTTAGGTCCAAGAATAAAGCATACGTAATGGAGACAGCAGGTGTTGATTTTCAGGCAAGTGTGAAAGGAACCTGTTGTCATGCAGTGGCTTTATGTAATACTCATTTCACTGCAAAGATCCACAATGAAATAAGCCTGATGATTACAGAAGACAAATCCCTAGGTCATTTTTTCTATAGAGATCATTATAACAATGTGACTGTCCCATTTTATCGGTGTGTGTACAGCTGCTGATGGTCATGTTCTGTAATTATCTAGCCTGTTTCACAAACTAGGTGACCATAGGGGGATAAACAACTGGAGCAAAAGTCACGTTACCAAGTAATGCTTCCCTTGTTTTTCTTAACATGTTAATCTTATTCAAAATACCAACAGAAATACACCTACTTCTGTATGTCTGCTAATAAGCTGTTACGTCTGGACTTTAAGAAGGAGGCAAAATTAGCTGAAACCTACTTTTTATTTAGTTATTGATTTGCCATTTACTAATCGCTTTCAGTTCCCTGAACTAGGACATGCTTCCTGATAGAAAAGGTATGCGTATGCCATCTTTTGTAGGCTGCTGTCGAAAACTACAAAAAGCTAATTATTGAAGAGCTAATAAAAATTTATGTAAAAAAACCAACATTGTCACAGGATTATTTCTGATAGAGCATGTATATGCTTACGGAGAATGAGATATTTCTTTTTGAAGCATGACATCCCCCCCCCCCCACCTTACAGCAATAATCTAAGCCCTTTGTTTATTTGTAAAAACTACAGGTGGAATTTTCCAAAAGCACCCAGCTTTGCCTAATTCAGCTCCCACTGAAATCAGTCAGAAAACTCCCCCTGGCTTCAACTGGACATGAGGTGGGCTAGCCCTGAGTGTCCTTTTGAAATATCTGCACTGTTGCTAACACAATAATTCAAATGGATGTAAGACATGACATTTTGAGTCTATATCAGAGGCCCTTAATTTGGGCCTATTCCCATGCTTATGTGTTTGCAAGACAGGGGTATTAGCTGAGATGAGCAAGCATGCTAAGAATCTTCAAAAGGTGATGGAAAAATACTGTAAATTTTCATTAGGTGACACACACACTTGAATATTTTCGCTGCTTTTCATTTTTTCAATATAACAAGTGAGTAAATGCTAATTAAACAGCTGTGTCACATAAGAGACCATTCAGCTGCCAGAAACATCCATTTTAAAAGTGAAAATATTTCTTCTGAGTTACAAAAAAAGTATGACTGTCGATAAAGAGCACGCTGGCTGAGGATACACATACTGGGCCAGTTTTCTGCTTTGTATGATTTTTTATGATGCACAGGTTACATCCTGATTGGCAGACTGAAAGGAAATTCTTAATTCATTAATTGTTGCGGTATTTAGGTGCTGAATATTCAACTGAACTCAAAACCTAATCCATGCACTCTTATAACCAAAAATACATGAAGAGCGTGGCACAGAGATATTATCAGCACAACTCTGGGACAGTCGCATTGCTCAGGAGTGGTGAAACCATTTAGGTGTTGTGTATTGGTCTATTTAGGTTTCCAAGCATCACGTAGATGGATTTGACACTCTATTTTGCATAGTTTCTCAAAACTACTCATTTCTTCTTTTTCTATGGACCACCCATATTATCACTTGCCATGCAAGCTATTTTGGTGGCATCCTAAATTTGTCCATCATTGTGTTATCATCATATTTGATGCTTTAGATTGGTTTGTGCCCTTAGGATTTCAGAATTTCTTTCCAATCAACTCTGAAGATGTCTCATGGGCATTTACGTTGGAATGAATCAATCTCCTTATCAATTTCTGCTGTGGGTTTTCACAACTCTGCTCTGTCTAGAAGAGCAGAAACGATGCTGGTGTTAAAAATTTGTATTTTTGTGTTAGTGCCAATCATGCCTTTTCCAAACTGTTTAAAATTTATGGATGTAGTCTGTTACTTTTGAAATTTGCTGCTTAGCATCTAGTATGGTGTCACCATCATTGCACCTCTCACTCTGAGGGAAGTAAAATGACTTACTTCTTTATTTAGTTGTCCCTTTTTAAAGTCTACATTTGGGACACTGATAGCCAAACAACTTGTCTTCCACAGACTGATGAACAAACCAACTTGTTTTGCTGTATGCGTCAAAAAGCTAGGCCTTTTCTTCTATTAAGCAATGCACTGAACTAAGCAGGACAATGTTATCAGCAAAAATGAAGTAACCCAAGCTCACTTTATCATTTGTCCACACAATGCCTCAGTTGCTTTTTGTGGTTACTTTCCTCATGACACAGTGGCAATCAATAGCAGGGACATAGTATATTTTACCCTGGTTGTCACTGTAAACTTTTGGCTAATATCATCATCATTTCTGACTGCGTATTTAGCTTTATCATATAGGTCCTCAATCTCCTAAATTGTTTTTGGGCTGGTACTCCATAGTACATCATAATTTCCCAAAGACTGTCTTTGTAACTGTGAATAATTATCAAATAATCATGATAGAATTAAGTTGATATTTTAAAGTAAAGATTATTTTAAAATCTTTGATTGTCTGAACTCTGTATCCAAATTTCAAGGAAACCAAACATAAAAATTATAAAAATATAGTTTTTCTTCATACAGTTCAGAATCACAGTGACTCTGGAGTGTAGGAAATTGAGGGATGTGACGTCACCCAGCTTGATACATTAAATATGTTTTGAACAATTCAGCAGCAAAATAAGAAAATCAGGACCTACAACTTTAATAAAATAAAATAAAGATCCTGTTTACTTTGATATATGCTGTACATACCCGGGTATAAGCCGATCTGGGCATAAGCCAACCCCCCAATTCTGAGACCAAAAAAGAAGCTAAAATTGGTGGCCCAGGTATAAGCCGAGGTCCCCTTTTGGCCTTGGCCCCTAACCCGCCACCCACTGCTGCTGGCTTCCTCTGGAGTTTGACAGCTTCCCTACCCCAAAATCTCTGCTGCTGCTCCTCCCTTGCCCCCCTGCTGTTCACTCCTCACTCCTGCCCTCCTGCTCCGCCCTTTCCTCACTTCTCAGTTTCCTGCTGTTGCCCCCTGCTCTACCCTTTCCCCACTGCTGCCCCAGGTCACTTCTCAGTTTCCTGCTGTTGCCCCCCTGTGCTGCCCCTTCCTCACTGTTGCCCCCTTCTTCCCACCTGCTCTTTCCTTTCCTCACTGCTGTCACCCCTACAGCCCCCTACTCTGCCCTTTCCTCACTGCTACCCCCTGCTCACTTCTGTTTGCTGCTGTTGCCCCCTGCTCCTCCTGCTGTCTCCTCCTCCCCCCTTCCTCACTGCTGCCCCCTGCTCTGCCCCTTTCTCACTGTCGCTCTCTGCTCCTCCTACTGCCCCCTCCTCACTGCCACCCCCTACTCTGCCCTTCCCTCACTGCTACCTGCTGTGCCCCCTGCTCTGCCCCTTCCTCGCTGCTGCCCCACTGGCTCGTCACTGCCACCCCCCTGCTCTGCCCCTTCCCCACTGCTCCCCCCCGCTCTTCACTGCCGCCCCCTGCTCTGCCCCTTCCTCACTGCTGCCCCACTGGCTCGTCACTGCCACCCCCCTGCTCCCTTCTCAGTTCCATGCTGTTGCTACCCTGTTCCCAAGACCCTTTCCCTGTCACCACCCCCCAACCCCTGCGTCCCCTCTTCCCAGGCTGCCAGGCACCCCGCCCCCAAATCCCCAGTCCCTGTCGCTGCTTCCCTGGGCTCCCCAAAACCCTGGGTCCTCCTGCTGCTTTCCCTGGACTCCCTGACCCCCGCCCAATGCCCGAGCCCTGCTGCCCCTTCCCTGGCCTCCCTGAATCCCCCCCCTCAATGTCCAGGCTGACCCCTCCCCCAGGACACACTTACTTGGCTGCCCCACATGCCGAGGTCCCTTCCTTCCTCCAGCCACAGCCCCAGCCGAATGCCCAAGATGGCTGCCAGGCAACACTGGGGTTCCGGCCTGCCACCTGGTCAGGGAAAGGACTGGCTGGGGCTGTCTACCGTATTCTCCCAAGTATAAGCTGGGTGTCTGTTTTGAAGCCAATTTTCAGGCACAAAATTCTCGGCTTATAGGCGATGATATACTGTGGGTATCTATGGACATAGTGCTTAACTTTTACATGCTGCTCTACATTTTTAAAGTACAGTAGATTTTTGAATCTATACACTTCTATAAACAAATTTAACCAGAAGAAATAATACAACAACAGCATTTGACAAGTTGTTTTTGTTTTTCTGCTGGGTGCTGGAGATACTTCTCTTGCAGCATTACCAAAAAGAAAGATAGTGTAATGGGTTCCAAATGCAATAGTTTTATAACCTGCTAATAAATCACAACTATGATGAAATTTGAAATGATTTCTTGAATCATTTAGCTCAAAACCTTTTCTTGAAAGAAGATAACCTGGAACTTTCCCCATACGTATATCTAACCTTTTCTTAAAGAGGTCTAATGATTGAGTTAAAACTACCTTATCTGACAAACTGTTCCCATGAGACAAGGTGGAGGAGGTAATCTCTTTTATTTGACCAACTTGTACTGGTGAGAGATACAAGCTTTCAAGAATAACACTGAGCTTTTTTTTCAGGCCTGGGAAATGTAATCAGAGCATCAAAGTGAGGTATAAAGTGGAAAAAAATTGTTTAGCATAAGTAGTTAACACATATTGCAAGGGATCATGGCCCATTAACACTTCTGCAGTCACAGGGCAGAGGCAGGGGAGGATAAGTGGATTATAGATTGTTGTAATAGAGCATAATTCCAGTATCTCTATTCAGTTCATGATTTTTAGTATCTAGCAAAGTTATGAATTTACACTCGCAGGTTCATTTTTTGAAAGTGTTGTGGCAGGTTTTGTTTGAGAACGGGAACTAGAGAGTCAGATATAGAGTGATCACTTTGTGAAAAGTGTTCATCCATAGGTGATACAGTGTTTTTGTCTTCTCTCTTTTGTTTCTGTGAGTTCGTCTGAGAATGTAGTGATTGTCTGGTAACACTGGTTGTTACTGGGACATTTAGTGCATTGGATAGGTGCACCACATGCTGTGATAGATACATGTAGGATTCATAGATCCTGGAAGGTGTGGTGTGGGGGTGTGTATCATCACAGCAGTGGAGACATGCCGACAGGTTTTCCATCTGTTGTTCTTGCAGGGACTGGTACCACTTCAAGTTGGTGGGACCTGGTCTCAGAGGAGTTTGGTAATAAGCAGTTTGGAAGGTTGTTTGAAAGTCAGAAGAGAGAGTTCAGGAAAGATTTCTTTTCGAGTGCAGTCCCCATTGAGTACCATTTGGAATTGGTTGATGATTGATAGCCTGTAGGAGTTCCTGTGTGGGGTGGCAGATGACCACCTGCAGTGTATAGTCAAAGCCTTTCCAGGCATTTGCATGCCCTGTTCCATGATGGAATCTATTTCTCTGGTGGAGCATCCTCATTTGTTAAGGTGGCTTTAAAACAGGTTAAGGTATAGATTTTCTCCTCAGAGCATATTCCCTGGCATCTGAGTACCCGACTGTAGGTAAGATTTTGTTGGTGTGCTTGGGGTGGTAACTGGCTCTGTGATGGGTGGGTTCCTTTTATATAGTTGTCTGTAGGGCTCCACTGTTGAAGACGATATGGTATTCAAAAAACTGATGCTAGCATGGAAGTGTTCCACAGAGAGTTTAATAGATGGATGGTGATTGTTGAAGTTGTGGTGGAAGTCAGTGAGGGATTTTAGATCATCTGTCTAGAGGATGAAAACTGCATTGATGTACTTCAGGAATATCATTGGTTTCATGATACATTTGTCCAGAAATTATTCTTCACGGTGGCCCATGAAGAAGTTGACATAGTGTGGAGCTACCTTACAGCCCAGGCCTTTTTCCCAAGATTCAGACAGAGTGTTTATTGTTGAATGTAAAATTGTTATGTACGACTATGAAACAGATGAGTTTGCCAGAACAGATAAGCTTGTTTGGGGTTTTCCACTGTCTAGAAAATATCTGAGGAAGGAAGCGATGCTGCCATTGCAACAGATTTTGATGTAAAGGGAAGTGACATCCATTGGGCACACATGGTGCTTTGAGGGAGGTTGTTAGGTTTGTGGAGTTTATTCTTTACCATTCAGTGCACTATATGCCGCAACAACTATGTGAGAGGAAACCAGACTCGAACTCACACAGAACAATGGTAAAAGACAAAAGCATCAGGTCACCTGTGGGTGAAAACTTTTCACACAAAGTGATCACTCAATATCTGACCTCTTAAGCAGCAGTATCAAAGAACACATACACAACGCAGACAAACGATGACCCTGGGAATATAAATTCATAATTTTGCTGGATTCTAAAAATCACAGACTGAATAGAGATACTGGATTTATGGCTTAATGCAAAAATCTATAACCCTACACCATCACCTTTTCCCCTTCTCCCACTGACTAGAGAGGGGTTAATGGACCACATCACTTGAATCAGTCCTATAAATATGGATTTAATTATGCTAAACAAAATTTTCCATGTTGCATCTAGCTGTGACATGCTGAGTACATTTCTCAGATTTGTAGAACAGCTCTATATAAGCTTGAAAGTTTCTCTCTCTCACCAACAGAAGTTGCTCCAGTATACAATATTACCTCTCTCACCTTGTCTCACTAGTATCTTGGGATCAAAATGGCTACCACACACTGCATACGAAACTATTCTACTGCCCAAATAAATATTGCCATATCAGAGTCTTCTTCATATTGAAACAAACAAAATCAAAAGCACCTAGGGCAGGATGACTGTACAAAACTGACATGCAACCCTACACTGCCAGCTAATTTATCTGACATAGCTGAGAACACCGACATAAATGGGAGAGGAAGAGGAGGAAAGAGATTATGAAGCAACAGTAGTAACCTAGGAAATCTCTGCACTGAATGGTGCACATATGGAGGTATTTTTAATATGCACCATTTTTTCTCATTCATGAGCTGAACAGTGGCCAAGAGACAAACTGACAGCCCGGAAGAAGGAGGTTTTTGCCTACAAATCAGATGTGAAAGGTCTAACAGGTGTATTTTAAATATGTATGGTCAACAGATCACAGTGCTGACTAAAACGGTGCATGTATTCCAAGAGCAGAATCTGTAAGGAACAGATTAAATGAGTGACATCTGTTTTCTCCAGGATATATTTAAAACAGTACGGATATCTTCAGACATGCTCTGAAGTTTAAAAAGATCTCTTATCTACATTAAACAAACTTGTTTGGTAACGCTGCTCTTCAAATCACTACACAGGACAAACTAGCAACTAAATCATTTTGTTAGGCTTCCAAAGAGCAACTTTATGTGGGTCTGACATGGTCCCATATAGCAACACTCAAACTTTTACTCGCAGCATGTGGAGAAACTACCTTGCTTTCCTGGTGACTAGGAGGAGCTTTATCACTTTATCAAGTTCTGTAAGAGTAGGAATGACAAGGAGGTAAAAATGCTAGATGTAGCAGGAAAGCTTGCACATTTGCCCTCCTTCCGTACTGCCCCTTAAAAAAAAAACAAAAACAAAAAACAACTTCTTTAAAGAGAATAAAGGGTCTGATCCTGAAAAAGTATGGATATAGTTAACATACACATAGCAGTTGCATTGGGCTCAAATCCATAAACATTAAACTTTTGTTCAGGGCTTCTTTAGTTTTCAACTATCACGTATTATGAAACCTATGGAAGGTGAGGGAGGGCAGATTAGTCCCTATCTATCTACTGTAGCATTCTTACACCTCCTTGTGAAGCATCTGGTACCACTAGACATTGTCAAGACGGGACATTGTATCAGTCGTACCTTGGGTCCAAACCAGTACTACTGTTTCTATGTATGAGCAAGTCCTAAGTAAAGATGCTGTAGTGCTGGCATTTTTCTCACATTTATTAGAAAGTTTTTGAGATGTATTTAATAATGGGGGCAGGGACTTTCTCAGAAAGGCCTGGAGACACTGTTTCACCAACCTGTTTTCTTACTTGATAAATGGTTATCTCAGAACTAAAGAGATTCTAGATGAGTAAAATACAGAATTTGACTAAAACTTAACAACACATCTTACTGAAGGCCCTTTCGTCCAAAGCAACTGGTCCCACATTCTACAGCACAGTCCCTTGCATCCGCAGCATTCTGATGCAAAAGACTAGAAATTAGGTGACAGATGTATTTAAATTTTGAAAATGGAGGTTTTCAAAAATTAAATAAGAAAATGAATTCAGTTGGTACAATAGTATAACAATCCATGTTATCTTTTTTATACTGTGACAGTATTTTTAATATACCACACCCTTCTGTAAAAACACAACAGCATACATGAAACAGACCAGGGAAAAGAGGACACTTGAGCAACTTGTAAAGGTACAATTGGGTCTCCCAGCACCAAGAAGTGAGGAAGGCCATTTAGGATAAACATATTAGCTACATATTCCTCCCTAGAAGTCTAGAAATAAAACAGCAAATAATGTTAAGCTGCTATCTTTACATTTCAGACACAAGTCATTTAGATGAACATGGCTCACCTAAGAGACTGATTTTATTTCAAGTTGTCTGTAGATTCAGGAAGAGCACACTGCACCCATTTAAAAGGTTATCTTTAAACTCCAAAAACCAGAAGCCATTTTTAATAGGCACAGAAAATGAAATACTATATTTTGAAGCAACAGCTTGTACTCCAGAGCGCTACGTCTTCCCGTGCTATAGAACTTCTAACCATTTCATCATGGTTGCCTCGTAAAATCAGTTACAACAATTTGAAGGACAGACAGGAAGGCTAAACAACAGAATGGTAAATGCACACTTTCACTGTTAAATAAAACATGCTATGTTAGAATACAGTAGGATCTTCAATAATGCTTTTTGTCCCTAGCCTATTGAAATGTATATAGTAGATCAGATAACAAAATATTTGATTCTACCTATATTTATGACTTATTTCTCCCCTTTATTAGGAGTGTTCTGTCCCATCCTGGAGGCACAAAGGAGCCCTAGAGCTGGGATCGCCAGCCACTGGAAAATCTTCAGTGTACTTCTAGTTCTTAAACTACTCCACTGATGAATGACACAGAGGATACTATGGGGAAAGAGCACATGTGTTCATTTTGCTTTGGTTTTTAGTTTAAGATACAAACAAAATGACTTTGTATGTCAAAATGTCTATTTGAAGTAACAAGTTTCATTTAGTTTTGACTTGCACTGTTTTGCTTCAAAATATGATCCGGAATAAAAATTATTTCATATTGGTTCTAAAATTCATCTTTTCCCCAGGCTCTGGGAAGAAGTAGTTTGAAGGTTAAAAGTCACCTCTGAGGCCCTTTGCCCCAGGTTTGCTCCAAGTATTCCTCACCCACACAAGACAATTTGGCCCTTAATATACTAAGGAGTAGAAAGCTTTGCAAGGTAGCTATGAAGTAATGAATGAACTTACCTAATGTAACTGAGGTTCAAATGATACTCTAAGCAGTTCAATAAAATTTGTAAATAGAGCTAGTTCTTCACAATTAAACATTTTGCATCTGAACAGTTGAACAGACCTAAAGAAGAGGGTTTAGTTTGACTCGGACTGTATGTTTTGTAAAAGTTTTAAAAGTTCTAAAATATACAGAAATATTTGCTTGCACCAAAGGCTTCTGTTCAAGAAAACAGAAGAGCAAAAAGCAAAACGGTTTAATAGAGAAAAGTACATAAAACTTCCTTCTGCCTTCATAATCTGAAACCAGAATAAGGAAATGAGTTTCTCAAACTATATGGATTCTTATTTTCAAAAGGGCCTCAAAGTGACTTTCAAAAACACCTGACAGACTTCTGAGGACTAATAAACCTACCTACACATGTGATTTGAATGGGCCAGTTCTATCACCCATCAATCAGCACATGTGCAAATATGCAAAAATTTGTAACCTGACAAAATTTACTCCTTGCTTATATCTATTTAATAATTGATCTCTGCTGTAATAGCTTTTTCAGTTGTATTTTAACTTCAGTATAATTTTCCCTATTGAAGATTAATAAACCATAACAGCTGGTCTGAGAATAGAAAATGATTCTCAGGCAGCCGTAGTTGGTACAAAATACAATACACAAAATAATCCTCAGTCCTGTGTAATTTATTACATAGCTTTTAATTATTTCTGAGAAAAATACTAAATAGCACTGTTTTAGGCCTATTACACTTAATAATTTAATTGCAAAACAATGATAGGTTCCTAGGGAGGTTATCACCAAGTACAGTGCAATCACTGGTAGCTCTAAGAGGTGAGATACTAAATATATTTTGCTCCTTTGGTGCTAAAGAGCTAAGAATTGTCGAGCCAAACACAGTAATTCATTTGAGATTTTTAAGGAAGAAAAAACTAAGACCCGAAAGAACCACACACTTGTAGCTTGCATTCAAAAACACAGCTGAAAATTAAAATTTGACAAATATTCATGACTGCTGTAACTGGAACTTGGAATTCCCACATTCATAAATAAGGCCAGAAGTGGTCACTGGGATCCAGTTCACCCTTTTGCATACTACTTCCTTAAACTAATTCCTGTTCAATCTTTAGCTAATTTTTCCCCAGAAAAATCAAAAAACATCTGGTGATGGAGAATTCTCCACAATCCTTGGTAAATTGTTCCAATGGTTAATTACTCTCACTTAAAAATCTGTACCTTATTTTCTGTTTGAATTTGTCTAGCTTCAGTTTTCAGCTATACATCAGACCAGTGAGACTCCTGAATACGGAGTGCTCTGTAATAAAAATATCACCTTAAGAAACACAGGTTTTCAGCTGTCCACATTGCATCCTCTGGAAAGCCTCAGCTTTGCCTAATATCAAAG
The DNA here is from genome assembly GCA_007922195.1 of Podocnemis expansa. NCBI lineage: Eukaryota > Metazoa > Chordata > Testudines > Podocnemididae > Podocnemis > Podocnemis expansa. The sequence continues at coordinate 627,469 of ML682039.1, forward strand.
CAGATATTCCAGTGTTGTTTCCTTTTATTTGGTGCAAAAGAGACTAATTTCAGCAAACAGATTCAGCATTAGCTCTACCTGAGCTCATTAGGAACACTTGCATACTCAAGAGTCAAAACTAAAAAGACTGCTGGCAACAAATCTTCAGATTCTAGCCTCCCAGCCCTACTGTGCAATCCTGCTGTTTATTCCACTGTAACAATCAGACAAACAGAGCAGAACACCTGGTACTCTCAATCTTTGGCCCTCCTTGGCCATAGACTGAAAAATCTCCCTACCAGGTGGTTGCACTTCAATTACATTAGCTAGTCACTCTAGGGTTAACAAGTACCAAATGGAAATCTTTTATTCATATAACACAGTGTCCTTTTGTTGATCACTGAACAAGGTTGCTTAAAATCCATTAAATTAAAATACGCTTTGCAAACATGCAGATTGCAACGGTATAAATACAGCAGCAAATCTCCACTGTGTTCAGTTCACAAAGTATTGTAATTGTTCTTAACAGTTATATGGTGATTTGAACCCCAAAGACAAACAAATAGGTCAAAATTTGAAATAGCTATTTTTTGTTTTAAAGCATTCATCCATAGGTAGAGCAGATTCTCTCTCATTACCCATCTTAATATAGTGTAAATGCCTGGATGTTATTCAGTTTCCCCAGAGGAGTAAATTAAAATACTAGTGCACCTAGGTGAAAAACCTCTGGCTTTCACTTGGGAAAGATGATAAAACTGAAAGCGTTTGCAACAAATATGCAAAAAAGTTACATGTGAAAGTTTGCCAATTTTTTGATTTCTTCTAAGCTTTGCTCCTATTTCATTTTTTTTCCCCAAAGCAGTGACATTTAAAAATGTTAAAAAGGAAGAATTTTGTTTAGTTCTAAGGAGTGTGGTAACAAAGAGGCACAGGTTTGCTGTATGATCAAATTGGTGAGCATGAAGTATGGTTTTAAAATATAGTATTCAGACAAAAAAACTTTCATGACTAAACAAAACCAAAGGAAATGGTACAATAAGAAGGTGGGAGAATGGGTGGTGACATGAGGCAGAAACACATGGGTTGCGTAACACTCCTGGTGTGCAGAACTGGTTGACCGGACAAGTGAAGACAGCAGAGAACACTTCAGTTTTGAGCTACATCTATAAAAAGGATACAAGGGTCAGGCATACAAAGGCCACAAGCTGTGTCATATAGAAAAAGTGACTTATGACAGGTAATGAGTGGGACAAAGGAGTTGAGCAGAGGCCAGTGATGACAGAGAAGAATAGATCAGTGTACAGGAAGAGATTAGATTACAGAAACAATTTTAAAGAGGGTGACCATGAAGCATCTGTAAGAATAGGAGAATGATTTTGTAATGGACAGAGAAGAAGATGGAAAAGCAGTGGAGTTTGTCAAAGATAAGGATAATGGTAATATGTTTGTGTAGACATTTGGAGGCATAGTGCAACATAATAAACGAAGTGGAGTTTGTGCAGTCAACAAGAGTGACTTAATATCTTTTAGCGGATCAACTTCTGTTGGTGAGAGAGGGAATCTGAATGGCTCATGTGGCTTGAAATCTCATCTCTCTTACCAACAGAAGTTGGTAATCCATGCCCATCTTCTCTCTCTAAGACCCCGAGACCCACACGATTACAGCTGTATTGCATAAAAACTGCAGTTTGGACATAAATACGGACAGACATCTAAGTAAAGAGTTGAAATAATCAAAGTGTAAAGCAAAACCATTCAAATACAATTGTCAATGGTGACAGTGCCACACGAGTACTTAGCTAGAAAGACAAATCGTAAACACCAATGAGAACTTCTGTAGTGTAAGTGGTGAAGTGAGTAAAAATTCACAGTGGCACTTCTGTGTTACAGTGCTTAATTTTTAGATGCCTACTCTCCCAGTGGACTCCACAAACTTAAGATTAGGTCTCTAGACTCCCTATAAAATGCATGGGAAAAACAGATGCTTGAAAATGGAAACCACAAAAACCACATGCTAGGCAGGCAACAAGAAAGGTGTGTCTAAAGTGCTCTCTCTCTCGAACTTAGCTATCTAAAACTGTGCTGGAACAAGATGTATATCTTTGAGATCCATAACCACAAACTCTCTCCTGGAATGAGGTACATAAGCCATTTCTTGGAATAACAGCAGCAGTGCCTGGCTAATTCCACATAAAATGGCTGGTGGGGGGTGGGAGGATCAGGAGGCTTCCGTTATAACCTTTAGCTCAATGGTTAGGGGACTAATCTGGGAATTTAGAAACTTTTTTTTAAATCCCCCCCTCTACCTGATGAGAAGGGAGTTGAACACAGGTCTCCAACGTTTCACGAACGTCCTAACCATTCAGCTATGGAGTCACTCAGAGGCAGATCAGGGGCCACAGAGCCCATGGGCCACACCCACCAATGCCCCCTCCACCAGCAGGCCAGCACAGGGGGAGCCAGGGCCTGAGGCTGGTCACAACCAAATTCTTTGTCTTCTCAGATGTGTTGCAACTGAAGCCAAGCATTTGGCAGAGACTCTGTGTGCAGCACAAAGGCCAAAGGGTAGGATTTTGTATTCAAAATGATCCAAAGCAATAGAAGAATAGAGATATTTTCAATGTGAGGATCTGACTGAAACATGGGAACATTCTGGGGCTCAAGAGCAGAAAACCAAACCACAGGCAACAGGCAGGGAATAACTGATGTCCCACTTATCACCTAGAACTAAAACTGAGAGACTTGGGGTATGTCTTCACTAATGGCTGCAAGTGGCATTCCAGAAGTGCTGAGCGGTGAGTCTGAACTTGATGCGGTGCTCCCAGAAGTTGATGTTGGAAGTCCAGAGGGCCAGCAGATGTAGGGGAAAGCAGACCACAAGAGATTTGCAGTCCGGTTTCCCCAGCATGTCCGGGCGGCTTAGGAAGTCACTGTCATTCACACAAGGCATTTTATGTGCCTTGCGTAAATGACCATCAACTGCCACTGAAAAGCAGTCCAAATGTAGACTAGAGCTTGTTTAAAACTCTGAGGTCTAGAATTAGCCTGACACCTCCATTTTTTGGGTGGATTAGAAACTACAAGGAATGAAGTTCTTTGTTCCTGGAATCTAATGGAAGGGTTTTTTGTTGTTGTTGTTGTTGTTTTTAAACTCCTGCTTGCAGGGGTGCTTGGACTTTTACACTCAAGTTCATGTGAGTAGGATCCCTGAAAATGGAGACTGCATGGAGGAAGGAACTTGAACTGGATGGTACCAACCTTCTTTTACAGTATCAAAAATCCTTCTGTCAAAGGTGATATCTGTTGGTGGATTGTAAAAATGAAATAGACAACTTCCAAAAATGTGGGTGGTATTTACTGAAGTTGCTCTAAAACTCTCAATCCTCATGTCAAACCTACAAGCTGACATTAGGCAAGGAACATGTAGTCAAGGAATTCCTTGTCCTCATCCTGAGCTAGTAGGGATTTTTCCTCCCTGCATTTGAGAGTTTGTCTGTTGTTGACAATAAGGTTGCTTCTTTTGGGCTATAAGAAGAGGAAGAAAGAAAAAGTTTTGCCTATGAAATCAGAACATAGATACAGACGTTCTTCTGTGATAAGGAAGTAGTAGACCCTAAGATCTTCAGTGTCATGTATGTCCTTCACTTTCTCCAGCACTTCATCAGTTTTTGCATTTAACAGTCCATCTCCTTCAAAAGGTAAATTGTTAATTTTAGCTTTATTTCCACAGGCTACCATGATGATTGTAGCTATCATGTCTGTGAAAACTACTGCTGATGTCACAGATTTTGATGTCCAGAGATGCTGAATGATGCCATAAGGGAATGTCTTGCCACATTTTGGCACTCGATAATGAGAGCTGCTGTTAATTTCCTCTGATTATCTGGGATGTTGTTGGTTAAGACTTGCAATCTTCTCCCACAAGTGAAACAGATACCTGGTCATTACTGCTCTCATGCACATAATTAAAGAACCCAACAAAAACAATTCTTTCTAGAATCCATTTTTTTCTCTCTCGGTCATAAGAAGTTGAGTGCCAAAGACCTGTCCTGGATCTCTGAATTATTGTTGATACCACAAGAGAATGAGGATAAGGATGCCCATGAAAACAGGAGAACACTGTACGTAGGACCTAATCTAATTTATCTGCCCTTTTTGTAACTGACTGTCATGAAGATGAACTGCATAGAAAGATTGGGCCTTGTGCCAGAGCATTGAGACCCTATGCAGCAGAAACAAAAATGTCAAAAACTGGATTCATGGCTTCTTCTAAACCTAAAGATGGTAATTCTAAAGCTGATGCCATTTTATCCAATAGCTCATGAAAGTGAAATGCATTCTCGGAAGGAGACAATACTGTAGCTAAACCCACGTTTTTATCAGGAGATCTGCCACTGTCCCGCACTTTAGCTGCTTGTTGAAATTCCTATAACAAAGATGCTCCTCTTCAAATAACGTTGCCTGTTTAAAATCAGGAAATATTCCCTAGATGTTGAATGTGGTCCCCTTACACACTGATCTTTTGGATTTATTAGTTCTGGTAAAAGACAAAATGGCACCAAAGAGCCATAGAATCATAGATGATGAAGGGTGGAAGGGTCCTCAGGATTTCATCATTCTAGTTCAACTGCTGGCTCAAAGATGGACCAACTAAATCATCCCAGCCAGGGCTTTGTCATGCTTCTTGCAGTGCTAACAGTAAGTACAGTAGGAAGTGGACTTGTGGATTTGTGGATGTGGGAAGAGCCGTTGATGTGATATACCTTGACTTTAGCAAGGCTTTTGATACGGTTTCCCACAGCATTCTCATTGGCAAATTAAGGAAGTATGGGTTAGATGCATGGACTGTAAGGTGGATAGAAAACTGGCTGGAACAACGGTTTCAGCGTGTAGGAATCAATGGCTCCATGTCAAGTTGGCAGGCAGTAACAAGTGGTGTGCCCCAGGGGTCGGTCCTGGGGCCAGTTCTGTTCAATGTTTTCATTAATGATCTGGATGATGGGATAGATTGCACACTTAGTAAGTTTGCAGATGATACCAAACTGGGGGGAACGGTAGACACCCTAGAGGGCAGGGACAGGATTCAGGGAGACCTAGACAAATTGGAGCAGTGGGCCAAGAGGAATCTCATGAGGTTCAACAAGGACAAGTGCAATATCCTGCACTTGGGACGAAAAAACCCCATGTACTGCTACAGGCTGGGGAGTGATCAGCTAAATAGCAGCACTGGAGAAAAGGACCTGGGAGTCCTGGTGGATGGGAAGCTGGATATGAGTCAGCAGTGTGCGCTTGCTGCCAAAAAGGCCAATGGCATACTGGGCTGCATCAGAAGAAGTGTTACCAGCAGATCAAGGGATGTGATCATTCCCCTCTATTCTGCACTAGTGAGGCCACATCTGGAATACTGTGTCCAGTTTTGGGCTCCCCACTACAAAAAGGACATGGACAAATTAGAGAGAGTCCAGAGGAGGGCAACAAAAATGATTGAAGGCCTGGAGCACAAGCCCTATGAAGAAAGACTGAAGGAACTAGGCTTATTTACCCTGCAGAAGAGAAGACTGAGGGGGGATTTGATAGCAACCTTCAACTACTTGAAGGGTTGCTCCAAGGAGGAGGGAGCTCGACTGTTCTCGGTAGTAACAGAGGGCAGAACGAGAAGCAATGGTTTCAAGTTACAGCTGGGGAGGTCCAGGCTGGATATTAGGAAAAACTTCCTTACTAGGTGAGTGGTGAAGCATTGGAATAAGCTGCCTAGGGAGGTGGTGGAATCTCCATCTCTGGAGGTGTTCAAGTCCCAGCTGGACAAAACACTGACTGGGATGATCTAATGGGAGTGGTCCTGCTTTTTTTGGCAGGGGGGTGGACTAGATGACCTCGTGGGGTCCCTTCCAACCCTATGATTCTATGATTCTAAGTGGTCAATATGGCCAAGGCATTCAAGGTGATACAGGCAAATTCTGCTACACATCCCTCATTTAGAACTCAGGGTGCCAAGGAGGAAATCCTTACAATATCCATCATAATAAACTTGTTTATAACTAGGTCACCAGAGAGGTAGCCATATTAGTCTAGTTCAGTAAAAACAAACAATTAGTCCTGTGGCACTTTTAAAGACTAAACACATTTCTTTCTTTCTTTATAATTTACGAGTTTATTCATAACAAGATTATTCATCCAAAAAAGTGGGATTAAATCCACAATAGCGATGTGGTAAATAAACTGGTTAGTGTTTAAAAGTGCCACAGGACTGCTGGTTTGTTTTTCTCCAATAGCTGCCATTTAAAAAAAAAAAAGTGGGGAGGGGGAGACAAATACTGCTTTCTAAAGCAAAAGTCTAAGTTCATTGTGATTTATTTTGTCCTCCACAGAATATCATTAGGATAGACTAAAGTTAGACACTGCTGGATTATTCATATCCTATTGTCCTGATATCATTTCTTAACCTTTATTGTGAATTCAGACAGCTATTGCTTGGTGCTAACAAGTAAAAGGAACACCTAGCACTGGCAAGCACTATAAATACAGGTGAAAAATTTATCCATGCAGGTTTTTCTATTTTACTCCATCTTGACGTACATCAACCCTCTGTTACTGAATTCAGGGGTAACTCGTGTATTGAGATTGCATAACTATATCTGTTTTCAGAAAAACATCCACCAGGAGCTAAAATGAGTCTGTCCAATTAATTTCACTTGCTAATTAACTTTTCAAATAGATTATAGTCTAGTTCTCAAGAGTTACTATAAAAGGTTAGCATAATCGTCTACTGCATCTCTTTATTTTCAAACTGAATTACATTATTACTAATGGAGCAAGTAGGCCTTGATCAGATACTTTGAAAATAAATGTTTCAGTTTTTCTTCAACATTTATTTTCAATGAATGCCTTGGCATTTATCTTCTGGGGCAGACTACTATCTGGTGCCAAGCCAACCCATAAGGCCATTAACATTATCGTTTATTTGTATTACCTTACCTTGGGTAAGGTTCGACTACAAAGGTATTAAAATGTGCCTATTTGAAACAGATACTCTCCTACAGCTCAAAACAATAACCAGCACTTCTGAATAAAACAGAGAAAGTGTACATTAGCACATCAAAGGCCCCCTTCTGTAAAGAAAAAAGAAATTGCATGATGCACACTTTAATCTTTCTGACAATCTATGCATGGATTAAACTGAATTCATTTTTCATACAAATGTCAATGCTTGGTACAATGACATAACTAAAATTAAAAAGAATAACACAAAAAGATGTGTTAGTGCAGGCTTTAAACTTGTAAAATCTTTATCATTGGGCAATAATATTTAACTACTGATAGAGTAACACACAATTTCCAGGTGTCCCATTAAAAAAATGGAGTAAAACCAAAACAATGATAATGTGTAAATAGATATGAAAACCTTAAAGTAAAAAAAGATTTAAAAATCTGTTAAATCACAGTTAGAGGAGACCCAACACGCAAGCTAATGATTAAACCAACTAGTCTTAATAAAACAGTCTGACATTTCAAAGACATCAGTTGAACTTGAATCCAGGTAAGGACCGAACTGGGCTCAGATTCAAAGTTTTAAAGGATTACAGTTAAAATAAGCTTGAAATTCAAATCTTGCATAAAGCATAGTTTTCTAGGCCTAATTGATTTATTTTAATTTTCTAATTTTGTATTAATTATTCCACATAACAGAAAAATACATGTTAAACAGCAAACTCCTTGGATCTGTAGGACTTTCTCTAACCAGATCTAGAGAGCAGATATTTCCAGAAAAGAAAACAGCAAGTCTGTAAGCCAAAAAGTAATTATTACTTCTGCAATGTATAGTTGAGTTTCTCTGCCTACTACAGATGAAATGATTATTTCAGATACCACAATACTTTGTAATTAACAACTTCAATTAATCCCAGTTTTGCCTGAATGAGTGAAATCTCACATCCGTGTCCTTATTTATTTTGAATAAGGGAAGCTACAAAGATTATTTATCAATAACTAAAATATTCATACTGCCTTTATAGATCCATATTGCTGGAATAATGCACAGTGCTTTCTTGGTCCCAGAACTGTTATAATCTGTTTATCATTAAGGCCATGCATGCAGATCAACTCCTGTTTGCGAACACTGACAGTCAAAATTGTATACTTCGAGAGAAAAGGCAAGAACAGCTTGAGGGTGAAGGGTGACATTCTTCAGCACTTGTTCCAATCCCCCACAAGGATGCTCTAGCTCAGTGGTTCTCAAACTTCTGCAGGTCGTGACACACTTGGTAGCATATCACAGCCCTAAAGGTCACACCAGCTCTCCTCCCCAGGCCAAATCCAGCCATTTCCCTGGCTCTCTGTACGTACTTTCCACTGTGTGGCGACACAGTAATGTGTTCCGACACAGTGGTGCTCCAGTGATGTGCTGCCAACATTTTATCCAGGGGCTTCCACTCCAATCGTCTCCTTTAAACAGTTGTAAATACTGCGCACAGACAGCTCACATGCCTGCAGAGGGCAGGGGTGAGGGAAGCAGGGAATCTATTTGTGTGCATTTTCATATAAACAAAAATGCACTCCTATAAGGAGGGAGGGAGATGGCAGGATTTCACCAAAAAACACATTAAATGCACTTGCTGTGTATGCTCATGTCTTTGAACAATACAATGAAATTCATCAGGGTGCAAGTCCATTCCACTTAGTGAAGTTATAGCTGGGATGCATTTGCTTCAAGTTGATCAATTATATAGCACAATGTTTGACTTGTCCACTTGAGAGAGAAAAAGAATGCAAGCATGAAGACCACGTACAGGGATTCAGGATGGCATCTTCCCTACTAACTGTTTTGAAAATACCTAATATTTTGCGCAAACATTCCGAGTGGAAAATATTTAGAAGCAAACTTTATTCCCAAGAGATAAACCTCTCTTGCAAGGATGATTTGACAGAGGCCTGAAAGTGTTACTGATTGTATCAGAGGTAGAGAAATTATCCCAACCCACAGTTCAGTGGTGGAATATGAACAAGGGACTCCTTGCAAACCCCTGTCTGTTTATTCTTACGCTACTCAACCCCTCCCAACGAGGCAATTGCCATCTCTGCTAGTCAGGCTCTTGCATGCAAAACTCAGTGAAGATCCGGATTATGAACACAAAAGGCATGATAATTACTTTTAAGAAAATATTTCTTTTATTTTCATCATTTACTTCCCATTTGAGCCCTTCAACCATGGCACTGTTTGCATGTGCCTGAGATCAGTTCCTTTATCAGAAATTTTAAAAGGCTTTAGGTCCCTAAATGCCCCATTTCTCTCAGTCTGATCAAAATCTAGCATCAGACTCCAAACAAAGACTAGCAACATGCACCCCCCTCTTACTGGTCTCTTTTCCAAATGGAGAAGACCCAGTTTTATTAAACTTTACTTATCCGGAAACTATTCTATGTCCCTAATTATTTTTATGGCTTTTCTCTGTACCTGTTCCAATTCCAACATACCTTTTGTTGCAATGTGGCAATCACATCTGCACACAGTACTGATGACATGGGATACTATAAAGAGGCAATATGATGTTTTCTTTCTTATCATCAATCCCCTTCCTACTGCTTCCCAACACTTTCACTTTTCGTTTTATTGTTGTTGCACACTGAGTGGCTGTTTTCAGAGAACTATCCATAATGACTCCAAGATTTCTTTCCTGAGTGGTAACAACTAATTTAGGCTTGATCACTGTGTATGTATAATTGGGAATCCATTTTCCAATGTGCATTACTTTGCATTTATTACCACTGAATTTTCATTTGCGATTTTGTTGACCAGTCACCCAGTTTTGTGAGATTCCTTTTTAACTCCTCCTCTGTCTGCTTTGGACTTAACTATTTTGCATAGTTAGGTATTGTCTGCAAATTTTGCCACTTCACTGTTTACTCCCGTTCCAAGATTAATGTCGAACGGAACTGAACCCCTGGGGCACACCATTATTTTACCTCTTCCCATTCTGAAAATTGATCATTTATTCCTACCCTTTGTTCTCTACATTTTAATCATTTACCAATGCCGGGGAAGACCTTCTCTGCTATCCTATGACTGCTTACTTTGCTTAAGAGCCTTCAGTAAGGGACTTGGCCAAAAGCTTATTGAAAGTCTAAATGCACTATATCCAAAGGATCACCCTTGTCCACACGTTTGCTGTCCCCCTCAAAGAATTCAAAGATTGGCTAGGCACAATTTCCCTTTAAAAAAGCTACGTTGACTCTTTCCCAAAGAATGATGTTTGTTTACGTGTCTGATAATTCTGTTCTTTATTATAGTTTCAACCCATTTCAACCTGGTACTGAAGTGAGGCTTACTGGCCAGTAACTACTGGAATCACCTCAAACATTTTTATAAAAATTGGCATCATGTTAGCTATAGTTTTTCAAAGGAATCTCTAAAGTGACAAGGGATTCCCAAATGACACTACAAATCAGCTAGGGCACTTCTGAATTTTAATGTTTTCCAACTTGCTGGCAGATGTACATGCTCACAGGGCAACAGATGTAAGCAGTGACCATAACCTTTGTATCACTAAACTGAAGGTCAAGTTAAAGAGGACGAAGAAGGATAAAAGGAGATCGTGTGAGCATTTAAAAGACTCATACACAAATAGCGCTTTTCAGCCTGAACTGAAGAGCAGGTTCAGTGTTGTAAAGGAAGGAACTTAACTGAAGAAAATCAAAACACTGATACTCTGCAGGAAAACAGTAGAGACTACTTTCCAAAAAGTGCAGAGACAGTCTAATAAAACCAAAATGAAAAAGGGAAGAACAGATGCATCAGTGCAATTTGGGCAGCAGTGTAAAACAGAAGAAATGTAAAGATGTGGAGAGACAAGCAAATGGAAAGAAGAATAAGGAGATCTAGACAGAGTAGTTATAAGGAATGTTAGAAGAGAGAAAAGGACATATATTGGTAGCAAATGTCAAAAGGCTAGACATGCTAGCCAAGAGGTGACCATACACACTCCCATAAGACAATACACGGTAAACAGGAAACTTTAGCAGCACTGGAATTCCTATTAAAGATGTAAATGGAAAGATTCAATACACAAGAACAAAGGAAATGATGGGCAGGACATTTTCAGCCTGATGAAGGCTAAGAAAACTACGACAAATATGTGATGACATACCATTAGAGCTTGATATTGTAGAGTTAAAGACAATACAAGGGAAGTTTTTTGTTTAAATATATTAGGAACAAAAAGATTTCTGACAACGGCATAGGTCCTTCACTAGATGGATGGTAAATGATAGAAATATTAATAAAAATGCTGAAAAAGCAGAAGTGTTCAATAAATATTTCTGGTATGCATCTGAAGAAAAAAAGATCGCAACTATAGGAGTCATCAAGTCCAGACCCCTGTGCTGTGGCAGGAGCAAATAACCTAGATCGTTCCTCACATGGGTTTTTCCAGCTTGTTTTTAAGCTTTTTAACATCTCCACTATTTTAGATTCCAGAGCCACCCTTGAAAGCCTATTCCAGAGTTTAATTGCCATTCTAGGTAGGAATTATTTTCCTAATAACTAATCTAAATTGCCTGTCCTATAAATTAAGCCCACTATTTCTTGTGCTATCTTCAGCAGGCATGAAGATTAACTGATCACGATCCCCTTTATAACACCCCTTTATATATTTGAAGACTGTCACCAATTCCCCCCCCCCCTTGTTCTCTTAAAACTAAAAATATCCATTTTTCCCCAAAGATTCTGCATATGTTTTTATTTTTCTAGTTCTCTGGATGCTCTCCAATTCATTCAAATCTTTCCTAAAATTTGGCACCCAGAAATGGACAGAGTACTGCAGCTGCAGCCTCATCAGCACTAGGAAGAGAAGTACAATTATGTCTCATGTCTTACACATGCCTGTCCGGTTGATACAATCCAGAATGATACTGCACCACATTGTTGACTCATGTTCAGTCTGAGATCCACCATAGCCCTCAGAGACTCTTCAGCAGGACTACTGTCACCCAGTTATTCACCATTTTGTAGCTGTGCATTTCATTTTTCTGTCTTAAGTGCTCTGCATTTATCTTTTTTGAACTCCATCTTGTTTATTTCAGACCAATTGTCCAATGTCCAAGACCGTTTTAATGCTAATCCTTTCCTCCAAATGTCTAACACTTCCAGCTTGTCCTTTGCAAATTTTATAAGTCTATTCCCATCTCCATTACCAATGCAGTTAATGAAAATATTGACTAGTACTGGACTCAGTACTGACCCTTGAAGGACCCTGCTAGATATGCCCCTCCAATTTCACAGAGAACCCTTGATAACTACTCTTTGTCTATGTCCACATGTTCAGGGTTTATTCAATTTAAATTAAATCGAAATAGGTTAATTCAAAATAAAATTAAATTGATTTAACTCAAATCGAATTAAGCAAAAACACCAAATTGAAATAGCAAGTCCAGACCCAGGACTCACTATTTCGATTCAGGAGGGGGGCACCATGGGAAGTGTGGCAAGATGGCCTCCTAGAATGGCCATGCCCCACCCAATATATAGAAAAAGGAAGGCACCCTGGGAAGAAGGGCCAAAAAGTTAAATCGAAATGGTTATTTCAAAAAAACACATCCAAACAGCATTATTTCGAAACAACAGTTTTGATTTAACGGCTATTTCGATTTCTTCCTAGGTTTAACTATTTCAAAATCAGATTCGTTGTTTTGAAATGACAGGGCTCGTCATTTTGAAATAATGAAACGTCATTTGGACATTACTTTTTTTAAATCGAAACAACAGTCTTTGTTTCGATTTAAAAGCAATGTGTGAACATAGCCTTTGAGTACAATCTTGCACTCACCTGATATAATTTTAGCTAGGCCCAACATTCCTATTTTGGTTATGACAATGTCATATGGGATTGTGTCAAAAACCTTACTAAAATCAGGATACCCACTGCTAAGATATCACTTCTACTGCTTCTCCTCTATCCACTATATCAGGGTTCAGCAACCTTTGCTGGCCCCTGTGCCAGCCCCGCCCAACGCATCCTCAGCAGGTGCTGGGGTGGGGCCAAATGGGGGTGGAGCCAGGGACTCCAGGTTGGGAGGGAGGTGGCTAGGGGCAGGTGACCTCAGGTTCCCGGCTCCGCTGGCTGCACTTTCCCACTTCCCCCTGTCTGGAGTGGAGGCTCCAGTCCCGACTCCACAACACGTGTAAGTCGTGCGGGGGGAGCCTCGGGTCTGGAGTTGGGCAGGGGTGGACGTGACTCATAGCGCAGCCTGACTCAGGGGCTCAGCTGTCAGCACAGCTCAGCTGCCAGAGCGGCTCAGGGGCTGGCACAGCTCAGCTCTGCTAGGCTGCAGGTGTTGCGGGCCGCTCGGGGGTTGGTGTAGAGCAGCATGAATTTGGGGGGCTGGTCCGGGCCTCGGCTGGTGCCACCGCCGCCCGAAGTTCAGCCTAGCCCAGTCAAGCTTGGCCGTGCCACCCACTGTGCCGACTGTACCACCTGAGTCTCAGGTTTGCCCCCAAGTCGCGCTACACTGATCCCCAAGTTGCCCGCCGCACTGTGCCTGCAGCCCAGCTGAGCTGAGCTGAACTGTGCTGGCCCCGAGCCTCCCACTGCCCCAGCTGCTGAGCTGCACTGGCTACTGAGCCTCCAAGTCAGGCTGTGCTGCAAGTCACATCCACCCCTGCCCAACTTCCAACCTGAGGCTCCCCCCACACCAGTTACACTTGTTGTGGAGTTGTGGCTGGAACCTCCACTCCAGACAGGGGGAGTAGGGAAGTGCAACCTGCAGGAACCTGGAGCTGCTGCACGTGGTTGCTGCAGCAGTCAGCCTCCAGGCCACACTTGTGGGGGGGAGAGGCTGGCGGGGAAGCCTGAGCAGCACTGAGTGCCGGTCAGTATCGGCCTGCATGCCAAGTTTGGGACACATGCTGGAGGCTGCCAACCCCTGCACTATATAAATAACCTGTCAAAAAAGAAAATTAAATTCATTATTATCCTTCAGGTGCTTCCAGACTGGTTGTTTATAATCTGTTGTATAACTTAGACTGACTGGTCTATAACTTCCCAGGTCCTTTTTATTTCTTTTCATTAAAAGACAGGTGCTATGTCTGCCCTTCTCTAGAGTCTTCTGTGACCTCATCAATCCTGCAGGAGTTCTTTCAGATAATTGCTAATGGTACTAAGACTACTTAAAGTAATATTTTAAGTGTATTAGAAGGCGTTTCATCAGGCTCACCTCACTCAAACATACCTAATTCATCTAAATATTCTGTAATTTGTCCTTTCCATACTTGGCCTGTGTTCCTTCACCCTTGTTGATACTGTGTTAAGAATCTGGTCACTGTTAACCTTTTTAGTGAAGACTAGAACAAAATGGACATTAACAGCTCTCCTGATTTCATCACTTATTAGCTCCCCTTCTGGCCTAAACAGAAGACATATATCTTCTTTCATCTTCCTCTTAAACATAGTTAAAGAATCTCTTCTTATTGCCTTTTACATCCCTTTGTGAGTTGCCTTCGTGCCTTAGATGTTCTGATTTTGTCCCTACATGCTTGCACTACTCTTTTGTACTCCTCTTTAGCAATCTGTCCATGTTTCCATTTTTTTCAGGATTTGATTTTCAGATCATGAAAGAATTCCTGATGGAGCCATACTGGCCCCTTATTATTCTTCCTATCTTTGTTTTTCATTAGGATAGTGTACTGCAGTACCTTTCATACCATCTCCTTGAGAAATTGTCAACTCTCCTGAACACCTTTTCCCCCTTGAACCACAAAGGAGTTCTGTCGCACTTTTAAAGACTAACAAATTTATTTATTGCATGAACTTGCATAGGTGTAATCCCACTTCATCAGATGCATGAAATGGAAAATGTGGCAAGTTAACTGCAAATATACACATGCAGAGAAGGATGGGTCACAAGGTAAATTAAAACATCCAGAGGGTTAGACTGCTAGCCTAATCTCTGCAGAGTAAAAAAGCCTTGTTTTGAATCAACTAGAACCCTACCCACCTGATCTCAAATTAATAAAGATTTTTTGAGCTCTATTGTTCTTATTCTGCTGCTCTTTCCTTTTTCTTAGAATCATGAAATCTGTCATTTCATGATCAATTTCATCCAAATCACCTTCTACAGACTCTCCACCAATTCTTCACTGTTCTTCAGAATCAAGTCTAAGATGGCTGTTTCCACGGTTACCTTCCCCACTTTCTGCAACAAAAATTTGATCCCAATACATTCCCAGAATTTACTGGAAATTGTGTTTTGCCATATTTCTTTTCCAATAGGTGTCTACATTGCTTATTACTATAAGGTTTTGTGTTCTGTTATTTGTTCTAGAAATTCTTCATCCCTCCCCGCTTTTTGGCTCCTAACATGACATCACCCATACTTTTTACCTTGAGACCCTCAATTAGTTTGCCCCCACCTAATTCTTGACCCAAATATATATATATAAACAAACCTGATGTATAATGTAGAACTTCCTCCTTGTTACCCTTCCTGTCCTTCCTGAATAAGCTATTTCCCTCTACTTAAATATTCCAATCATTATATTTATTCTACCAAGTCTCTGTCATGCCATTAGGTCATTATAGGCCTGTCGGTCTGACTGCAATCCCAGGCCAGATAATGCAGGGTTGATATGGGAACTGATTAATAAAGAATTAAAGGAGGGTAATCCAACTAATGTAAATCAACATAGTTTTATGGAAAAAAGATCCTCTCAAACTAACTTGTTTTTTTTTTTTGATGAGATTACAAGTTGGTTTGATAAAGGTAATAGTGTTAATGTAATAGACTTCTGTAAGGCATTTTAATTGGTACTGCGTGACATTTTGAATAAAAACTATCATGTCAGAAGACTAACATGGCACACATTAAATCAATTAGAAATTGGCTAGCTGATAGAGCTCAAAAAGTAACTGCAGATGAGAAACTGTCATTGAGTGGGTGTGTTTCCAGTGGTTTTGCAGGGATCATTCTTGGCCCTACAGTATTTAACATTTCTTTCAACAATCTAGAAGAAAAAAAATCATCTAGATCAGGAGTTCCCAACCTTTTCAAGGTTGCAGACCCCTTTTAACACACAAAAAATTCTGCGGTCCCCAGCTGGGGAGAGGTGCCCGCAGCGGCACCCCTGCCAGGTTCTGGCCCCAGCTGGGGAGCAGAGCTGCTGCTCAGATCTGCCCAGCAGGGAGCAGCAGTGCCGCGGCCAGGTTCCAGCCCCAACTGGGGATGGAGTGGCACTGCGGCCGGGTTCCGGCCCCCTCTGTAGAGCGGTGGCATCCCTGCCGGGTTCTCGCCCCAGCTGGGGATAGAGCAGCACGGCAGACAGTTCCCTGGGTAGGCTGTATGTGTAGGGACCCCTGGCAATATATCTGCAGCCCCCTAAGTGTCCACAGACCACAGGTTGGAAACCACTGATTTAGATTATAAAATTTACAGGTGACAGAGACTGGGGGAAAGATAAATAATGAAGGCAGCAGCTCATTAAAAGAGTGCTCTAGGTCATTTGGTATCCTGGATGCTAGTAAACAATATACATTTTAACACGACTAAACAAAAATATATAAATCCGGGAAGAAAGAACGTAAGCCATTCTTACAGGGCGGGGGCCTCTATTCTGGGAGGCAATGACTATGAAAATGATTTTGTGGTTACAGTGGATAATTAGGTGAACATCAGCTTCCAAGGCAATTCTGTGGCCAAAAGAACTAATGTAATTCTTGGATGCATAAACAAGGAAATATTAAGCATTAGTAGAGAGGTTATTTTACCTCTGTATTTGGCACTGGTGCAACTGCTGCAAGATTACTTGTTCAGTTCTGATCCCACAATTTAAGGAGGATGTTAATAAACTGAAGAGGGTTCAGAGAAAAGCCATGAGAATGATTAAAAAGTTAGAAAACATGGCTTATAGTGTAGAGCTAAAGAGCTCAAGCTATTTAGCTTAAAGAAACAGTTAAGGGGTAACTTGCTCACAGCCTGTAAGTATTTAATGGAGAAGAAATATTTCATAGTAGACTCTCCAGTCTAGCAGAGAAAGGTATGCCATAATCTAGATCACTGGAAGCTGAAGCTATAAAAATTCAGAACGGAAATAGGGTATAAAATTTTAACGCAGAGAGTAATTCACTACTGGAACAACCCACCGAGAGTCACAGTGAATTCTCCAACACTACTGATTTAAAAATCAAGACTGGATATTTTTCTAAAGAATCTGGTCTAGGAATTATTTTTGATGAAGCTACCACAGAAGATCAGACTAAGATGATCACAATGGTCGCTTCTGGCCTTAGAATCTATGAAAATTATGGCAAAGTATGGAATACTAGCAAAAATAATTAAAATACTCTATATGATGCCGCATATGCAGTGAGAGGTGGCAACCACATCACCTAATGGTTTGCACTTACAGCTGAGTAAGACAACGGTGTATTGTGTTCCCACTGTTGTTTTTATTGGTCATTGACTATGTCCTGAAGAAAGTAATAGTAGAAGGTAATTAAGTAATTGTATGGACAAATGACAAAGCCCAACTGGATGACCTTTTTTTTTTTTCCTGATAACATTGTCCAGCTTAGCTCAACACATTGTTTGAGAGAAGAAAACACCACAGCTTGTGGCACATGTAGCAACACAAGTTGGTTTGTTCATCAAAAAGAGGAACACAAGCTGCATGACTATGAAGTCCCAAAAGTAATCATTAGAAAGGACAAAGAAACACTAAAAGAAGCACATCCTTTTACCTGTCCAGGAATGAAGGTGACACTATGTTAAGATTCTAAGCAACAAATATTAAAAGCCCCAAAACAAGTAAAATAAACTCGAGAAAATCTGGAAGAATAGCATGATGGCATTGACACAAAAAATATGAATCTTAACACTGACATATCTGTTCTCCTTTATGGAGCTGAATTATGGAAACCAATAATAGAAATTGATAAGAAAATCAACTCTTTCCAAAATAAATGCTTGTAGAAGATCCAAGTTTCTTGGAAAAAGTTTCTTGTAAAACCAGAAATTTTAATTTGATGCTTTAAATCAGTTTGCCTCAGATATAATATGATAATATACTTATTTAGACATAATTTAAGAATGTTACCAACGCAACTTTGATAGCAAGGCATAACATGGACAGCACGCGGAAAGAGAAAGAGAGAGAGCTAAACAGAGCAACATTACACAACAGCTGAAAAAAGAAACCAGTTCCATTAACAGGACATTAGGAATCCTGACCACACCAGTCCAAGAGTGAAATAAAAGGTGGAAACTGATGGATGCCCTGAGTACCTGAGAATGTAGGAGGATAAAGAAAGTGAAAAGACAGAGAAATAAGAGCATTATTATTTATATTAAAATACCATCCAGAGGCCCCAATCAAGATCAGAGTCTTACTGTATGGCATTAACACAAATACAGAATAAAAAGACAGACCCTGCCCATGAGCTTACAGTTTAATGAAGCAGGCAGAGGAAAAATAAGGGTAAAAGAAATGGATCTCTCTGCAATCTCTCAACTTTCATTGCCTGGCTTTTAGAAAACACTAAAAAGACAGGCATATTGAAACATATTTTTAGTTCAATGATCCATACATCCTTCTCACTGGCATACCAGAAAGAGAGATCAGAAAGATTAAAAAAACAAAACCAAAAACTCTAAAAGTTTTAGACATCAAAAACATCAATAAAATTCATGTGATAATTTTATTTGTAGCCCGCTCCTTACATATATTCTAATTAAACTATTAGACATTATACAAGTAAAATTTTTCCAATTTGCTTCAAGAATCATGAATGCTTTGTGTGTGACTTCTGGAATTCCATGATTAACTCTATTGTTTTATTTTAAAAAAAAAAGATAGAAATGCTGGCATGCAAATCCTATTCAACAGCTTGAGAATGCTAAGAGCTTTTACAAGGCAAAGAACATGTTAAAAGTTCATTAATTAAACAGTGCTTGTGGAACAGATGGAATGGCTATCTGGACTAATTACTGTAAGTTGGTACAGAGGTTTGCAGACCTTAACGAGGTTCAATAAAATGAATAATTACACATTAGTCACAATTACAGAAACCTGCAAGATGAGCTGAATTATCATGGCAACAAGTCATAAAACATGGTAACACAAAGACCAAAAGGCTCTGCAAAACCTAATAAAGAAAATGCTTTTGGATTCAAACAATACAGCCTCACATCCAAGCTCACAGGAAAAAAATCATCAGGATTTAAAGTAACTGTTTTCCATCTTTATACACGCTGTAGAATTGATTAGTTTAGCAACGCCTCAGGGAAATGTAGCACCTAAAGGGTTAACCAAATGAAAGCCAACAGCGCAGTGATCTGAAAAATAACTAGCTACAGAAATGAACAGAACAGGAATCTTTTTGTCACACATTAAATGCATTATTGAAAATGAGACACTGAAGTTTCCTTTTATCTTTACAGCAAAATGGAGATGTAATGTGTCAGGTACCCAGGCTGTTTAAACCAGTATGATTAGTAAATGCAGCTATCCGGAAAATTGGATTATTAAGATTATTTAAAATTTATGTTTTTTCCCCAGTAGCTCTAATTAGATCTTTACTACTGTAGATATAATAAGTCCTTAACCTTATTTATTTCATAACTTGTTTTTGTTTTATGTGAGACTGAGGAGATAGTTGTCATGAAGGATGAGAAATTTTATTATTCATTAAATACAGCAAAACCAATTTGATGTAAACCTTTGACTATATTTTCACTTTAGCAGAACATTTTCTTAATGTTTTCATGAATCAAGCACATACTTCAGCAGTGTAAACTGTCACAGTTTCTCCACTGAGAAGACCAGTTATGATAATGTAATTAAAGGTGGCTACATCAAACGCTTCGAAGAATGTACCGTATAGTCATCACAAACCAACTGCATTCTTGTAAAACACTTTAGCCACATTTGTATTTCTCTGGTAAAAGGGACATTTCAAAACTAAAATGATAAAACTTTATAATGCATTTAAACCATTTTAAATGAAATTCTGCCAGATTCTCTATATTAATTATTAATTATTATTATTATTTACTTTAAAGGCATTTACAATTTGGATGAAAAAGATATGCACTGAATTTAAACATAAGCTGCAAAATTACAATCCACTGAAAATTTTATTTAGAATAAAAGGTTTGGTAAATGCATATGGTTATTGATATACAATTCAGAGTTAGGACATGTATTTGCACTACCAGAACTCTGTATCCACGTAGCAGTTTCCATATTCTGAATGGGGTGTACTCTTTAGCTACAGCTCATGCAGTGATGCAAATCTTGTCACCTTCCTGGGGTGGAAACTACGACTTATTGCTTAACCCAGGGTATGTCTACACTGGAGCCTTAGGTCAAATTAACCTTCTTTAAGTTGACCTAAGGAACTCCACATCCAAATTGGGCTTGTATTAAGACAACTTAACTCCTGTCCCTGAAGTTGACTTAAACCTTAAGTCAACCTATGTAGAGGCAGGAGCCGGGGCCCAGGCCCTGCCCCTATCCCCTCACCAGGGCCCAAGTCCAGTCCTGTAGCTCCTGCGCAGTGCCTTCAGAGAAGCAAACAGTTCTCAACTTATGGGGAAGAAAGAGAGGCTTGGGACTCCAGTTTGCGCCCTGGGTGGTTGGTTAGGTGGTGGGACTTGGGGAGCCTAGAGGTATGGCCCCAGACTTCAGCACCCTGGCTCCAGTTGCTGACCCCATCTCTGGCTATGCAGTGGCAGGCACTGGCTCTGGCCTCCAGCTACATGGCGGTCAACCCTGGATTTGGGTACCATGCTGTCTCTAACTCTCAGCTCTCGCTGCACTGTAGCCACAAGTGCTGCTCTTGGCTCTGGACATGCAGCTGTTGGCACTGGCCCTGGGTGCCAACTCCCAGTCTCAACAGCAGGCATGAGTCCCCAGCCCTGGGGCTCACCACCAGCCCCATCCTCCATCGCACCTCATCTCTGCTGCCTTCGCCAGCCTCCCATCCATCTCCCCCATCATCCCTGGCCTGCACTGCCTGCCTCTGTACCCTTCCTCCATGACTAAATTTGTCCTAGGGCTGGCTGAGAAAAGTGACATTAACAAACATGCAAGTATCACTTTTCCCAGAAGACTTACTAGCTAGATGAGAGGCTGTGAAAAGTGATACTTATCACTTTTCTCAGCCAGCCCCAGGACCAATTAAGCCCAAGAACAGAGCAACTGTGCATTATTTTTTATTATTGAGCCCACAAAAACTCCCTGGGTGTCTGTATGAGTATAGTTATTAGTTTTTCCTAAAGTTAATTATGTATTTTAGGAAGAAATGTCAGTGTGGTCACCAACAAGAGTTGGTAGCAAAAAGCCTGTGAGAAACCCTGGACCAGCCCTTTTTGTTACATATGTCCCTGAGTTACGGAGAATGTATTCTGAGCAGGGTATGCTCAACAGGTGAGAATATTCTCTGGCTGAGTGACAGCTGAGAACATGAACTCAGACAATGAGAACATATGCTGCAGGGCCCTCTGGCAACTGAAGGTGAGGAAGGTGATCCCCCTCACTGCAATTAAGGGAAAGTGAAAGAAACCCTAATCATAATACACAGGTACAGAAGATCTGCTCCTTACCAGAGGCAGAAACTCCCCTCATTATGGCATGTGGTCAGTCAGTGTGAGTGTGACTCCTACCATCCCAAAACCTCCTTCTATATAAAAGGACAAAAAATTAGTCTCAGTCCCTTTCTCTCTCTTCCACTGGAAATGCTGAGAGGGAAAGGTGTTTGTTACTAGAGCTCTGACTCTGGAGGCCAGTGGTAAATCTTAGTAGCTCCAGAAAGATGGAGAAACTTTTAGAAGGGAATGGAAATAAGTTGCAGGGTTACACACAGGGGTCATGGGCTCACTTACAGCATGAGCTCCTTAGCATTCCAAGTAGCTTCTGGGCTGTGCCCTGGGCTACATGTCCAGTTCAACCTTTGCACTTTTCTCCTCAGAAGATGCTCTGGCACACAGATTGCGGACACATCCAGAAATCAATGAAGGCTAAATAGGGCCCTAATATTAGTAGAAATTAGTCAAAATATAGACACTGAAGAACATGAAAAGGAAAAAAGGAATCTTAAGGTAACAGCTCCAACCTCAGTTTCATAATTCAGTATTTTTTGTCAGTCCTTTCCAGCAACAAAATAGCCAGCTATAACTGTATTTGTATGGTACACATCAATTTAGATTTAAAATGGGGACACATACTACTTAATTCAGCTAACAGGTGCAAGCATGATGGATCCATTTTACTTTATAAAGTCAATGATTTGAAAGCTAAGGTTTGGTCAACATTACAGAGCTATATTGGTATAACCACACTGCTCTCAAGTGTGAAAAATCCATGCTCCTTAGTGATGTGGTATAGTTTACACTGAACTAACCTTCCAACTACAGAGTGCTAAGACAGGAGAGCTTCTCTGTCAACAGAGTAAACATCTCTTGGGAAGGTGGATTAACTATGCTGATGGGAAAGCGCTCTCCATTTAGAGTTACTAGAGAAGTGCCTCGCAGATTGGTCTTGGTACCAATCTTACTTAACCTATTATTGATCTTGGCACAAAAAGTGAGAATGTGCCAATAAAGTCTGCAGATGATAAAGTTGGGAGGTGCTGCCACACAGAGAAGGATTGGGACATCATACAGATGATCTGGATGACCCTATTAACTGGAGTAATAGTAAAAGAATGAATTTAATAGTGGAAAGTGCAAGGTCATACATTTAGGGACCAACAACAAGATTTTTTGCCATAAGCTGGGATGCACCAGTTGGAAGTGACAGAGGAGAAGGATCTTTGTGTACTGACTGATCACAGGATGACTATGAGCCACCAGTGTGATGTGGCCATGAAAAAAGATAATGCAGTCTTAGGATGCATCAGACAAGTTACTTGCAGTAGAACCAGGGAAGTGTTAGTACCATTATAAAAGGTGCTGGTGAGACCTCATCTGGAATATTGTGTGTGGTTCTGGTCCACCGTGTTTAAGAAAGATGAATTCAAACTGGAACTGGTGCAGCAGTCTACTAGGCTGATCCATGACATGGAAAGCTGCTTTATAAGAGCAGACTCAAAGAGCTTGGCTCAGTTACCCTAAACCTGTGGTTCCCAACCTTTTTAAGTATGAGGACTGCTTTTTAACATCAAAAAACTTTGGGGAATCCCACATGATAATAGTTATTGGGGACTGACTGCAGGCAGCAATGCTGCAGAAGGGCAGTGGAGGACCTGGCCCCTGTCTGCTCTCAAAAGGTGGGGACACATCCAAGGTGAGGCTGCTCACAGCAGGTATATACAACTCATTTGGACGAGAAGTGTTAAACTCATTCAATGTGGGGAGGCGACATCTGTCGCGGGCTATGTGGCCACACTCGCTCCCTAACCTTCCTTTTCCCCCTCCATGTTCACAGCGGCATCGGCTCCCCTTCCCCCTCCCCAACCCTGCAGGCTCTCCCACACCTTCCCTCTTCCCGGCCCGGGGGGCTCCCTGACCCCTCTGCCTTTCCCCACTTCCGGGTGGCAGGCAAAAAAAATCAGTGTCAGTCACAGGAAGGCTGGGCTCCTGCCTCTCCCCCTCCCAGCCTACTCACTGCCAGTCATTCAGAATGCTGGCTTTTGGTTGGCTCAGTCCCAGCTGGCCTTTGATTGGCTTGCTCCAAAGTGGGCCCCGGCCACTTTTTCCTTTTTTATTTGTGATTTGTCCAGTGTGCTGTCAATCCAATTAGCATGCTGACTGACTAACAGTGAACAGTTGGGAAGGAGGGCAGTGTGGTGCCTCGCTGGAGCCAGCCTAACCTGCTGAGACTAAGACTGATTGGTTGGCAAACACAGCAGAGCTGAGCCAGGATTGGCTGGAGTGCTTCCTTCCTGTGCTGTGATTCTGAACATGTGAGTTAGAAGCACGATGAGCCCTACTTTGCCCTGAACCTGTCTTTGTAGTTCGCTGCTGCAAACAGCTTCCAGGCACAGCCCAGGCAGCAGCTCTCTGGGCCGGATCAGTGCCACAGGCAGGCCAGATTCATAAGTTTGACACTCCCTGATTTAGAGCTCTCTCCAACATGCATCTCTGGCCAGCAGCAACTGAGGCTGGATTGGGCCCACACTGCCTGCTGCTGCGGCCAGATGTATTCACAGACTCCCTGCAATAACTTCACAGACCCCCAGGGGTCCCCAGACCACAGGCTGAGAACCACTGGCCTAATCAAAAGAAGGCTGAGGGGAAATATGAGTGCTCTCTATAAATATAGCAGAGGGTTAGATGCCAGACAGGGAGAGGAATTAAAGTTCAATGCCAATGTGGATACAAGAATAAATGGATATAAACTGGCCATCAAAGTTTAGACTTGAAATTAGATGCAAGTTTCTAACCATCAGAGGAATGAAGTTCTACAACAGACTTCAACGGGGAGCTGAGGGAGCAAAAAAGGGAGCTGACTTCAGAATGGAGCTTGATAAACTTACGGAGGGGACAGATTGACTGGTCTTTGGCTCCTGGTGGTAGACATGCCTGATATATGACTTTGATGGAGTGAGTTCTGAGTTATTACAGAGAATTGTCTTTTGGGTGTCTGGCCAATGAGTCTTGCCCACATGCTCGGCATTTAACTGATCATCATATTGGTCGTCAGGAAGGAATTTTTCCCCAGAGCATATTAGCAAAGGCTCTGGGTGTTTTTCACCTTCCTCTGTAACACAGGGCATGCCTCACTGAGATAAATAAACTAAGCTGCCTTTTTCAAGGGAATATAGATAAAGAGAAAAATACCATGAATTGTTTAAAGGTTGATATAAAACAGCATCATGAAATAATATAAAAGCTCTAAATAATTATACACCAGATCTTTACAGATGCAGTCATATATTAGACTCACGGAAGTTCAAAAACCAAAGTAAATGTATTTTGTTTATGAGACAAGCCAACAAAATTCAGGACATTGAAAACTAAGTCTGAAAGTCCAGTTTTGTTTTCCAAAGCTGCCACAACATTCTTAACTTTTTTAAGCTAAGAAAGTACACAGGATACATAACACCAGGTACTGAGCTCAGATTACTTTCAGGATGAGAAACCGGAGCTTGGTATACAAAATGCGTATTTAATTTTATATTAGTGCATGAATGTATTAAATTTGCATGTATGAATTCAGTTCTGTAAATGCAAATAGCCCATCAGGCATTTAGCTGTGTCTTTTATATCTTCTCTCATTCTAAGTGCAGGTACAAATGTAAGTGTGCATTCTTAGGAACATAGGAATTGCTGTAGCTGATTAGCCCTGTGGTCCATTTAACTTCAGTATCCTTGAAGTATCACATACTTCAAAGAAAGGTGCAAAAACCCTGCAGTAGGCAAATATGGAGGCAGATTATCCCGCACAGATCTCATTCAACTCCCTAATAGCATGAAGCATGACTGTTTAATTTCCCTTCCAAAATGGCTAGCACAGGGATGTCAAATTTAGGGCCCACGGGCCAGATCCAGCCTGCCAAAGGCGCTAAAACCTTCCCACAGAGCTACTGCTCAGACTGTGTCTGGGAGTTCTCTGTAGCTGCAGAGAACAGCAAAGACAGGCTGCCACCAGCAGAACAGGCATAGACTTGCTTCTGGCTCACTTACATGATCTGAGTCATAGCACACAGGAACACAGACAGCACTCCAGCCAATCCTGCCTCAGCTCTTCTGTGGTCTGCCAACCAATCAGAGCCTCAGTCACAGCAGGCGAGGCTGGGCTCCTGGAGATTCCCTGCACTGTCTCCCACTCCAAATGTTCACTGTCTGTCAGCCAGCACACTAATTTGATTGACAGCACATTGCACAAATCACAAATAAGAAAGGAAAAAATAGCAGGGACCTACATGGGAACAAGCCAATCGAAGGCCAGTATGCTGAATGACTGACAGTGAGTGGGTGGGGGGGGCGAGTCAGGAGCCTAGCCTGCCTGTGTCTGTGACTGTAATTCACTGATTGCCCACTGCCGCATGGAGGGAAGGGGAAGGGGTGTCTCAGAGCTGCCTAGCAGGAGAGGCTCTGGGAGCCACTGTGGGGAAGGAGAGCCCACAGTGCATGGAAAAGGGAAGGTGTCCAAGCTTGCAGGGTGGGGGGCGGAAGGGGAGCCCATGCTGTTCTGAATATGGCAGGGTAAAGGGTTGGGGAGCCTGTGCAGACACACAGCCCTCATTAGGTATCCTGCCCTCCAGTGTGCCCCTCCCACACACACACAATGAGTTTGACACTCCTGGGCTAGCAATTAACTATAACTGCAAATATTCTTATAAATTCTTAGCTACAGTGATATCATGCAACAATGAGTTCCACAGTCCAATTATAAGAAGTGTGAAAATATTTCCTTGAATGGGTTTTGACCCTTTAATTTTATGGACTGTTGGCTTTGTTCTTGTTTCATGTAATAGGGAGAACAGAAATTCCTGATCTACACCTTCCTTAGTCCAGTCCTTATTTTATATACTTTTCTCAAGTCCCCTCTCCTTTCTCTTGCCTCTAAAGTAAACAATTCCAATCTTTTCAGTCTCTCTTGAGCATATTTGCATGTCCAATACCATTCTTGGACCCAAACACTCATTTTCCAGACAATCAATTTCTTTATTTTATTGTTTTTACTCTGAATCGCTTTGTTTTTGGTAGCTTAATTTAGCCACATTATATTGTACAAATGTAGTCACACTCTTTTACATCTAAAAAAAATTAAGTATTCAAAGTATTTAACTTAATTTAGTTAAAATATAGAGGTGATTGCTGTATGTTCTGCGCACAGGGATTATATTGGATGATTTGGGAATACCACAAGCAATATCACTAAATCCCTCTAGTTGGAAATTCCACCCCCCTCCGCCCCCACCAAGAAGAACATGGTATTCTGGGGAGACAAACACGTGTTTCAACCTTACCATTATAAATGGGTGGTCCCTGAATACTATACGAGAGTTCCACACCCAGTAGTTATTGTTAATATATCGATTGGTTCTTTCCTTGTGAAATACTATTTAAAATGTTCTGCGCTCGTATAGGGTGACTCTGATTAGCTTTCGAAAACAGAACTGTTGGAATTAGAAACCTCAGGTTTAAAACAGAAACAATGTACGGTTTAACTTGTTAGAAAGTAAATCTTGAATTATTTTAGTTTTAAAGTAAGACAAGAACTTGCACATGCTTTTAATAAATATAAGGTTTCATATATTGATCCAGAAGCCACCAACTTGCATTTCTAAAGCTTTGAAACTAAAGAAGAGGCTTTTTAGCCTGAGGGGTTAAAAGTGTGGGTGTGGAAGTGGGCTTTTGTTCGAAAAATTAGCAATGCTATGAGTCATTGTGCATTAGTGGCAGAATAGTTTTGCATCTTGTATGAATCCAGACACCATATGCCATCCGAGGACCTATTACTTTATTCGGTGCCATTGCTGACAGGCAGACACGTGGGTATCCCCAGTGGAAAGGCTGTCTCCTCTCTGTGGTGAGTACAGGAACCCAGTGATCTGAACACATCAGACATTGTAACGAGCAGCAGGAACAGCTGGTAAGCTAGCAAGAAGCAAGGGCAATACAGAGCTAGAATGTTAATGAGACTGCGTGAGCTCTCAACACAAACCTCAAAAGGGAAAATATCAATTCTTATTTTGTCAGTTCCTGCATGTGGAAATTTTCATTTACTTTTGAGATCTTAAGGCTCACTCCTGTGACCCTTACTTAGGCAAACTCCCACTAAGTCATGGGAGTTTGCCTGAGAAAGAACTGAGGAAAATCTGAGTAAGGGCCTTTGGCTTTGCAGTTTAGTTCTACTACTTAAACAAAGTGATCTTTTTTCCAGCCAATAATGTAGTAAGCAGCCAAGCTGGCAATCTTTAGTCAGGCAAAACCTATGGTAAAACCAGCAAATGGCTTGTTTTATAGGGGATCACACAGTCTGAATTAGATTTAAAATTAATTCACAGACAAAAACATTATAGGATCTCCCCCCTCCCCCAACCTCAGAAACTCAAAGCATATTATTTGGAGCTAAATTTTCAAAAAGTGTTTCTCAAAGTTTTAGCCTCATGGCTCCATCTGAGATTAATGGGAATAACACAGTGAAATCCTCAGGGATTGCTTTGAAAATTTCATAGTAAAGTCCCCAGATCCTTACTTTGCGCTGGTGGGTTTTTGTTTTTGTTTAAACAAAACCAAACCAAACCAAAACAAAACCTCTCAACAGTTGTGGGGTTTTAACAAGTCAGTGTTAGGCCAAACACAGGCAATATTTTGGTTAACTTTGTTTTCTGTCATAACTTTAAACGGCATTTTACTTGGAAGCATCTCAGTTATAGGTTCTCTGTTTTATCTGAGAACCCACAATACCACCAAGCTAACAGGCACAGGGAGTTGTATTCATCTCTTTCATGGAGAGGGAAGAACCCTACACATGAGAGAAAGACTATCAAGTGTTTTGTTTTTCAAATCTGCTTAAGATGGAACCTAATTCTCTTTGCTAATCAGCAAACCAAATATTGGAAAAATAATTCTGCTGTTTCACCATAGTTTCCAACACACGTTTAATACTAATGACAATTTATAGTGAGGGTTCATCATACAAATACTTCATTATTTTAAGAAAATTTATTGAAGTACATTTACTAGTGTAATATTAAAGTGACATTACAAAGCTAACTGTATTTCTTATAAATAGTGCCCAGTTTTGCTACTGTAACTTAAGCTGAGTAGCACTGCACTCTGTGAGTAACCTGACTGAAATCTATGGAATTAGTCACAGTAGAAAGCACTACTCAACAAACAGCAAGTGGCCCTCAATGAGCAAGGGACATTTCAAAATTTGCTATTTCTATATGTCTGTGCAGACTGATTCTGACTGCAGAGTGGTGTAAACAGACTACAGCACAAAGCTACCCTAGTTGAGGCTCTTCTTATGGTTGGCTCTCTACAATCTCACTTTGCAGGCTATGGCTGGGGTAGGAGAATGGTCAGTTCCCTTTGGACTCTGATGATCCCATATTGTAACTACCCTGGGAGAGCTATTACTAGCCAATATAAAATAGAGTACAGCTGTGGCTCCCTTTACTTGGTTATTGGTGAAGCCAATCTCAAGCAACCTAAGCAGAACAAACCTGGTGTACTGTCACCTTTCTACAGTTCTGCTTTAGCCAAGGAGTGGGACCTATATGTTCAAAGTATTATACACATAACTAACAAAATTCTGTAGTATAAGCATAAAGCAAGTGCTGTATAAGTAAAATTACAGACAAGGAAATAAAGCAGAAAGCAAAATTGATCTATATAGAACAGTTTTCTGCCAGTCAAGATTAGAATTTGTAATTCCCAAATCCAGAGCCTTGCTCATTCCAGTAGACTATGCTGCAAAATCATGGAACTTCCAGTCCTCAGTGTGAATTACAGAGGTTACACTATATATTTAGGCCAGGTTTTAAATTCAGTGGAATTACTCCATTAACACCATTTTCACAGAAAAGAATTGGACTACTTTTCTCTTTATGACATAGTATCTCACACAGTTAATTCATTTGTGGTTTTTAATTGTTTAGTCTATCATGACATTATTTAACCACAGATTCTGTTTTATGAATGTTACTAAAATAATAAAACAAATAAAAACCTTTCAATATTGCTTATCATTTACCAGAAAGACTATGGTTTCTGCACATGAGGAGGTTATCATTAAGGCAGGATGCAATCCAAGCCACTGAAATGTCTGCCAATGGATTGGGCCTGTATCAGTGACATCGCTATCAAGAGGTGCAGCACTGACTATATCGAAAACACAAAATAAGGACTCTCTTAGCAAGACTGGCGCCTTTACCAATAAATGGACCAGGCTCAGTTGTTTTGCAAAATTCACAGTAGCTATATCGGGCAAAGGGTAATGAAATTTGAAGCTGCAGTGGAAAAATGAGCTGGATTGTTGACCTGGGCTAATTTCAAGGCACATGAAACATGGAAGAACAACAAAGGCCACTGTGTCAATGACCTTTCACAGAGTAGCGCACTCAAAGTGCAAGCTAGAAATACATAACCTCGAGGTCTTCCTTTGGCAACTCTGGCTTTACTGTCAGCAATGATTTCCAGGAATCAAATGGAGCCTTGAAATCAATGAAGAGGAGCAATGCTTCCATTACAATGAGATAAGATTTCAAAGAAAACAAGAATGAATTAGCGGGAGAATTAAAATATCAGAGACAAACTCTCCTGTCACAAGTCTAAGGGATGTTGAAAGTGTGAACTATAATTATTGTATCTCTCCTATGAACAGCAAGGACTTAGCCTTCTGGGGCTGGCTATTGCTTTGGCTCTCAATTCAATTCTTAATATGCTAACTCTGTATACATGAGACACAGAAAGGAAGAGATGGCACTGAGCTTATGATCAGAAGTGAAAAGGAATTCACATCCAAGATATGTGAAGAGGGAAGATGAACAATCATTAGTACACGAGAAGCAGCAAAAACAGAACAGAAATTTGAAGTTTTAGATGTTTATGACTATCAAATACGAATTTATGGACACAAATATATACAGAGCTATATAGTGCCTCTGGAATGCAATACATTTTTTCTCTAAGTTGAAGAAGTGCACTATGAATAAAAGCTGAAGAACTACCTTCACAATCCCATATAATGCCACCTAAACGCTTTGCCTGGCATGACTTATTACAGGCTGGAACAGATTAGAGCTATCGATTGCTGCCTGGAGAAGGTTCTCACTGTGAGAATGGAAGGCATGCAGCAGAGACACACAGCTAAACTATTGATCTACTTTGGCAGGAAAACTGCACTTCAAAATGAAGGTCAGTACTCCTTTACACCACCTATTAGAGCTGCTGTAGCGTTCATCAGGATCCTTCAGAAATTGGGGTGACTGGACCACTATGTCTATCTCAAACTCCAACCTGTTGTGTGACAGCTCGGTGCAATGGCTGCCACGGCTACAACTGCTAAACATGGAGATTTAAATCTGTTATTTTACTGTACGTAAGGCATCAGAGACTGACTGTAGATACTCCAGAGTCTCAGAACTCTTCATTTCAGCAAACTGTCAGGTGACATGTCAAATAAATTGCCAAAGATACAGCGATACATTAAGACATTCAGGCTAGTTTCAAACATGATTTATATAATGAAGGCACAACCTTCACAGGAGGAACAACAACAACAACAACAAATCCTCAAAACCATTTCTTAGGCTTTTTGTTTGACACAGGTATTATCAAAATCAAACATATCAAAATGGCATTCATTTAAAGTCCAATAAAACAGGAAATACATATTTCAAAACAGTTTCCATCTGGTATGGGTTGTAGCATAAAAATTTTTTTAACTCAGACGTTCCATGTACTTAGCCATGTACTTGTTTAACCCACACAAATTTTTAAATCAGGCACACTGAATATCCCTCTTCAAGCACAACTAATAAAAATAAAGCAGCATAATCAGAATGAATCACTGCATGTATAATTAATGTTAAGGGTTTTACCTAAACCAACAAAAGGAAATAAATATATTCAGATTTAAAGCTGAAAATCTGCACTTCATCTACCCTATTCTGTGTATCATACACGGTAGGTATTTCAATATCTGGGCACAATACGGTGAGTTGAAGACTTTGAATATCCTTGCTTTTGCAGTTCTATAGGTTAGGCTTTTATACTTAACCTTAGATAGCTACTTTTTTAAAATATAGCTAAATATACATACTACATTCACTACAGCACACAAATGTTTAGAATTGCTCATGCAGCGATCTACTGTCCTAGAATTACCTCACTTTTCTACTAATCCGCAGGACTACAAATATATCTGAGTAGAGAATAGTGACATCCAATGTCCAGCTATTATATAAATAAATGTGTGTTCTCACTGTGTGCATGCTTACATGGACATATGCTCAAACATATAATGTTCCAGTGGAATAACATGAGCATTCAAGATAAGCCTGAGAAGAGAGTCATTTTAACCCTATGCTTTCTGGTTTTACAACAAGGATGAAAAAAACCCCACTCTTGGGTGGAACACCACAAGCTGTAATATTAGGAATGTATTTTTTTGCTAACCCAGTGAAATTTGGGTCAGCTTCATTTTTTAATTTATACAAGTGAAAAAAATGATAGTTAATATTTTGAAACTTTTAAAACCTCTTGCCCTGTGAGTAGGAGCAATGAGTCTAGGAAGCAAAAGGAAGAACTGTAGTAGAGTAACAGAGCTGCTTCACAGAGGAGAGAACCCAGCATTATAGAGTAGTGGAGACTTTACTAAAGAAATGATAAAGATATGCAGGAATCTGAATTTACAGGAATCAAGTGGTTGAAGAAGAAATGAAAATAGCATCTGTTTTGCTGATGTCCTCTAAAATGAGGCATTTAAAAGCCATCCTTAGATTGACCATAGATGTGCTGATCCAAAGTAGATATTAATTTACCATCTAAATTCTTAAGAGAGGAAACTGTAGTTAAACTATTCAGGAAGTAGTCAGAAGACCAGAGTCAGATTGCCACTAAGTGTACAAAGTGTATCATGTAGTACATGTGTGAGGAACACAAGAGATTATAAATCTTACGGTCTTCAATGGATGATTTACAAGCAGTTAGGAAAAACTAGGGTAGCACTTCAGATGTCCCCAAACATTGGATTTCTTCACATTATTCTAAGCAGTTAGAAATCGTGAAACAGTAAATTGGGTTACTATGCCCACATGCAACCGAAGAAAATACCCAGAGTTAATAGAGGACTAGCAGATTTTAGCAGCACAGTCTCTTCTGAGTTAAAATGGACCACACCAGAACTTTCAGTGAATAAGCATATAGGTACTTCTATCAGAGAAGTGAATGCTCTAGAAATCAGTGTGCACCTCTAACAGGTCAGGCTCAAGACAGAGTGATTTTCCCTTGCAATTCCACTCAAGGATCCAATTCATCATGGATCACTGTGGTCATTCCTCAGAGGAAAGCTATGAAGTGCTCTTCTCTGAAGTTGAGAAGCAGGCAGAAAGGCCTCAGACTCAGTACTATTTCAAACCTTACCATGTTACCCAGTGCAAGCGGGCCGAGTTATCCTCTCATGAATCTGTAAACCATCACTGACTGAACACGACTGTTTTCCATGACACCAGATTTTTAGTGATCCATAGAGAACCCAAGAATTTCTTTATTTTTAGGATGCTGATATGTAACATGCATCCCTGGAAGTATAAACTATTCTCAGTATAAAATTTCCTGATGAGCAGCCCAACTGTAAGCATATATGACCAGAACCAATTTAGATTTAGGACATTAGGAAATCAATCTGCTTCAAGAGATTGGATTTGGAGACATGTTAAACAAAGCAATGTTTCCCAGTTCCATTCTGGGAGTGTGTGCATGACGTGAGGTCACAAACATCAAAATCCTTTTTGCAGTTAATGTGAAATTATGAATTATGAAGCCAATATTACTTAAGTCCCTGAAACATGCAAACACAATTATACCTTCATATCCAGGAGATAAAACAAGTGCCCGAGACTCAAAAAAATATAGCAACTTAGATTTAGAACAGTATGAGTGCATTTTATAAAACAATTTTGTTTTGTTTCTTTTTAATCTTGACAGATAAACCCATCTCCCAAAGATACATGGCAAAAGACTGCAAGACAACTGAAAAAACTATGTGGCGAACATATGCACAAAATGACCTGCAGGAGCTACAATTCATGAAGGAGAATCTGGAGGAAAGCATAAAAATATATTGTATAGGTGTCAGTGTCAGAAGTAAAATTACTTAATTATAGATACATAAATCATGTTCTACCTTTCTCCAGAGTGTATTAAGATCTGGATTCTGTCAAAAGCCAAGTCAGTCTATAACTCTCTCTCATTCGAATATACCATTCTTTATCTTAATTCTTAAGCACTTCTGTAATCATTTCTCAAGATAATCCATAGGGGGACTCCTGCCAAAGAACATAAGACTCCATAGTGAAAAACATGATCATATAGCTTGCCTAGGTTTACCCTGGTTTCTCACAAGGAAACCAAGCAGAGTTAGCAGAAACAGCAATTTAATCTTACAATATTCCAAATAAAGTCTTACTAGCTTATTATAAAGAATTTAACTATCCAAAAATTTATACTATTTTTCTTTTATTACATTACTTGATTAGAACACAACTTTTGCCAGCGCCTATACTGTTCCCTCCTTACCTTCTCTCAGCCCATGCTGGTGGCCCCCTCTGCCAAAAAAAGGACGCCACCGCCTGAAAATTCAGTCACAGTCATGCTGAGTGCTGCTGAAAGCTGCTCTGGTTAGCTTCATTTGGTGACAGCTAGGGGAGTGACCCAGCCATGCCCTATACTCCAACAGCATTTCCAGGCCATGCCTCAAGTTGCTCCTTTCGGCAGCAGTTAAAGCAGGGGTCCTCAGGCACACTGAGGAAAGAAGGTGCTACAGGCCATGTATTTCTATGGCATTTGAGGGGATCCCCCCCCCCGTCCTCAGGCACTGCCAAAAGAAGCCACCCAGAGCAGCTTTCAGCAGCAGCAGCAGCAGTTTCAGCAGCACTGGAGAAGACACCGAGTGCTACTCAGAATGGGCTCACATGGCACTTGATCCCTGGTCTAAATCAGCACCATTTCTGGAGTTAGGAAGAAATTGTCCTCTAGGTCAGACTGGCAGTGAACTTGGGAGCTGTTTGCCTTCCTCTTCAGAATGGGGTGCAAGCCACTTTCTGAGATTATCTGGATACATCACACTTACTCAATCCCCTGTCATACAAGTGGTGTTTGGCAGTGCTGGATCTCAGTTGCTCCTGTTCTCTGCCTCTAGCACATAATAGGTTAGCCTTCTATGAGGTGTAATACTTGGTCTAATCTCAGTTACTAGATTTAGTGTAGGGTGTTATTGGCAGCCTGTGATATACAGATGATCCAGTGGTATCTTTTGGCCTTAATCTCTATGGCCAATTTGCCTCAATCCTGATTTACAAGGTTCAGGCCAAGGTGGGAGATGTGCCGCTTCCATACCTGCTTTAAAATAAAACTGAAAGTAATTCAGATGTACAACAGCGATTTGACCTGCAGTCTTGAATTACAAGAATTTATCTACATCTGACACTGTTTCTACATAGCTGCTTTACCCAGAAACTACATTCTCTGCTAAAACAAGAAGCACTTTCAATCCTCAAATTGACAGTGTAAAAATACAGCATATTATTTTCTGAGCTCTGTGTACAATATCTAGCAAAAATGTGAGCAGCCATTATTAGAAAATGCTTATAAAAAGGACAGTTACCAGTAATAGCGCTGCTCACATCCATTCCACTGTTGGTGTGCACATGCCACCATGCACTACCACCAGAAAGCTTTCTGCCCTCAGCTTGCCCTGCAGTGGCACCCCCTCGAGTGCTGTGAGGGCCTTGGTACAATAGCCCCCACTGGTCTGCTCCCCTCCAATCCCTTCTTTCTGCTAACTTAGAAAGCAGGAATGGGGGGTGGGTGTGGAATGAATGTAAGCAGTGCATCTTGGAGAACGGACGTTACTGGTAAGTAACTGTCCTTTTTCTTCTTCAAGCAGCTGCTCACATGCATTACGCTTTTGGTGAATTACAAGCCTTGCTTTGGATAGTGGGTGGAGTTAAGGTCTATTTGATTGCAGCCCAGCCCTACCAAAGGTGGCATCATCCCTTGCCTGCTGAATGATAGCATAATGGAATGTGAAGGTGTGGAAGGAGGACCAGGTGGCTGCTCTACAAATTTCTTGTATCAGTACATGGGTGAGGAAGGCCAGCGCCAAAGCTTGGGCCCTAGTTGAGTATGCCATTATTGTTCCAGATGGTGAGGCTTCAGCTTCCGGTAACAAGTCCTGTTACAGGCAGTGATCCAAGAGGATATCATTTGTGATGACAATGGCCTGCTCTTCAATTCTGACACCCGCCTAGCCGATGTAATGGCCACCAGGAAAGCCATCTTACATGACAACGTCAACAAGAGGTGCAAAGTCAGAGGCTTGAAGTGTGGGCCGGTCAGCATGTGGAGTACCAGGTTCAGGTCCCACTGAGGAGCTGCCAGATTTACCCATAGAGATGCCAAGGCCAGACCCTGCAGTTTTAGGTGTAACAGATGTTCTAGAATAGCCTGAATGGGGAGCTATCTGCAGATTTAGGCTCAGGGTCTGGGCCCAGGAGAAAAAACATTTCCATTTCAATCTGTATGTGGCTTGGGTGGAAATCTTCCTACTGCCCATTAAAATTTGTTGGAGCTGGATTGAGAAGGCCTGCTCTTCCAAGATCCTCCATGAACCTTCCATGCTGTTAGATGTAGTGACCGCAAGTTCGGGTACAGCAGGTGACCATTGCGCTGAGCCAGCAGATTGTGCTTGAGGGGAGTTCAAGGGGTAGGGCTACTGACAGATTGGACAACATGTTGAACCAATGCTGACATGGCCACGCAGGGGCAATCAGGATGACGCTGGCTTTGTCCCTTATTTTCAGTAGCACCTTGTGGAAGAGATGGATTGGGGGAAAAGCATATAGGAGGAGTCCCAATCATATTATCAGGAAAGCATTCTGAAAAGATCCCCTCTCCAAACCCCTCAGGGAACAGAATTAGTGACACTTGCAGTTCCTGCGTCTCATGAAAAGATCCACTTGGGGATAACTCCAGCCGCAGAAGACTGAATCCAGCACATCCGGGTGGAGAGACCACTCGTGCTGTGAGTGGAAACATCTGCTGAAGTGGCCTACCTTGTCGTTCCTAACTCCTGGCAGGTGAGAAGCAGTAATGAGAAAGCCGTGTTTCACTGCAAGGTTCTACAGGCCAGCAGCCTCATGGCAGAAGGCCAAGGAGTGAGCCCCTCCTTGGTGATTTATGTAATATGTGGCCACCATGATGTCCATTAATATCTGAACTGTTCTGCCCCATAGTTCCTGCAGGAACACTCGACAGGCCAGTCTGAATGCTCTCAGTTCTTTGACGTTGATATCAAGGGGCTTCTTCCTCTCCAACCATCTCCCCTGTGTACCAAGATTGAGACTGAGGTGAGTGCCCCAACGCAGATCGGATGCATCCGAGATCAGTGTAACAGACAGGGAGGTTGTCCCAAACAGGATCCCTGTTAACATCAACTGAGGTTTTTGCCACCAGCGAAGCTCAGCAAGGATGCTTGGAGGGATTCACTACTCTATCCAGGGACTGATTTTGAAGGTGGAAAACCGATCTTAGCCATGCCTACAGAGGTCTAAGGTGGAGACGGGTGAGTCTGACCACACAGGTGGAGATGGCCATGCACCCTAGAAGCCATAGGCAGCTTCAGGCAATGGTAGTTGGGTGTCCCCTTAAGTTGGAAATCATTTCTGACATCACACCTAACCTGGCCCAGGGAAGAAAGGCTCGAGATCAGGAGGAGTCCGGGACTGCCACAATGAACTCTGTTCTCTGCACTAGATTTAACTGAGATTTTTGTTCGTTTATTAGCAGACCCAGGCGGCTATAGTGTCCCTGAGTCAAACAGATGCTGTATTGAACCTGGTACCTTGATTGGGCCCTGATGAGCCAATTGTCTACATCAGGGAAGAAGTGAACTCCCCTTTGTCTTAGGTGGGCCACCACAACCGCTATACACTTGGTGAAGATCCCTGGGGCCAGAAAAAGGTCAAATTGAAGGGCTATAAACTGTAAACGATGAGGCTCCTGGTGAAATGCAAGACACGCCTGTGGCTCCAGCTTGACCATCACATGGAAATAAGCGTCCTTTAAATTGAGGGTAGAGAACCAATCTCCAGGGTCCAAAGATGGGATTATATGGTTGAGGGTGACCATATGGAATTTTAACCTCTTTAAAAATTTGTTTAGCCTCCCAAACATTGAGAATAGGTCTCAAGCCTCCTTTTGACTTGGGAATTAGAAAGTACCTTGAATAAAACCCCATTCCTTCCTCCACCTTTGGAAATTGTTCTACTGTACCCAAAGTCAACACTTTTTCTACTTCTTGGTCCAATAGATATTTGTGAGAGGGATCCCTGAAGCGGGACTGAGAAGGGAGTGTGTAACTGGGGGGCTTTGAAACAAATTGCATGGCATAACCCCAGCGGCCCGTGTCTAGGACCCAGCGATCTGTGGAAACTGAAGCCAACCAGGAATAGAAGGCAGAAAGTCTGTTCAGAAAGATGGGACTGGAAGGATCCTGAGGCTGACCAATTTACCATGCTGCCCTCAAGCATCCTATCAAAAGTTCCTCCTCTGATTGCTCAAGTGGCAGTTATTACCATGAGAGGACTTGCTTGTAGAGTCTGTACGTCTGCTTCTAAGAGCTCTTGGCCTATCTCTATCTCTTTGTATGGCATGGCTATTACCAGATGGCTGCTGGGGCTGTTGGTGAGGATGTGAGGTCTGTGGTCTAAACAGGGAACACGAAGACTGTGGGGAGTACAATCCCAAAAAGCAAAGGCTTGCTCTGGGGTCTTTTAAGCCGTGGAGTTTATTATCCCTTTGATCCGAGAAAATGGAATGACCCTCAAATGGTAGGTCCTGAATGGACTGTTGGATCAAAGGAGAGAGTCATAGAATCATAGGGTCAGAAAGGTCCTCATAAGCTCATCTAGTCCAACCCCCTGCTAAAAGCAGGACCATTCCCACTAAATCATCCCAGCCAGGGCTTTGTCTAACCAAGTCTTCAATGCTTCCAAAATGGAGAGTCCACCACCCCCCTACATAACCCATTCCAATGTTTCACCACTTTCCTAGTGAGAAAGATTTTCCTAATATCCAACCTCAACTGCCCCAGCTGCAGCTTGAAACCACTGCTCCTTGTTGTCCTCTGTTACTACTGAGAACAACCTCACTCCCTCCTACTTCCTACAGTCTCTCCTCGAAAGTCATGCGCCCCAACCCCTTAGTCATTTTTGTTGCCCTCTGCTGGACTCTTTCTCATTTGTCAACATCCATTCGGTAGTGCGGAGCCCAAAACTGGACACAGTATTCCAGATGTGGCCTCACAGGCGCTGAATAGAGGGGAATAATCACATCCCTCAATTTGCCAGCAGCACTCCTACTGATGCAGCCCAGTATGCCATTGATCCTTTTGGCAACAAGAGCACATTGTTGACTCATATCCAGCTTCCTGTCCACCATAACCCCCAGGCCCTTTTCTACAGTGCTGCTACTTAGCCCATCAGTCCCTAGCTTGTGTAGCAGTACATGGAATTTTTCCATCCTAACTGCAGGACTTTGCACTTGTCCTTGTGGAATCTCATGAGATTTTATTTGGTCCAAAGCTCCAATTTGTCCAGGTCTCCATGAATGCTATTCCTGCTGTCCAGTGTGTCCTTCATTCCCCCTAGCCTGGTGTTGTCTGAAAATTTTCTGAGCATGCAATCTATCCCATCATCCAGATCATTAATGAAGATGTCGAACAGAACTGGCCCCGGCACCAACACCTAGGGCACTCCACTAGTTATTGGTTGCCAACTAGCCATTGATCCCTACTAGCTGAGCCTGATGATCTAGCCAGCTTTCTACTCGCCTTACTGTCCATCCTTCCAAACCATACTTCCTTACCTTGCTGACAAGGATGCTTTCGGAAACCACATCAAACGCTTCACTAAAGTTGAGGTATATCACATCAACGGCTATTCCCACATCCACATATCCAATCATCTCATCATAATATCACAACACCTATAGCCACACAGCTCTACGTAGGCTAACTGCAGAGGCAATGGCCCTTCCTGCTGAATCAGCAGCATCCCCAGCAGCTTGGAGAGCTGTCCTTGCTACTGCCATGCCCTCAACCAGCAAGGTGTTGAGGTCAATCTGGTGGAATGGACTCTCTGAAGAGGCCTAATGTGCTCCATAAATTGAAAATTGTACCTCCCCAGGTGCACCTGATGGTTCACAATCCTAAATCACATGGCTGCTGTTGAGTAAATTTTTCTGCCAAAGAGTGTTTTTGCCTCCTTGTTTCTTGGGGTTAGGGCAGGCTGTCAGTGTTGTTCCTTTTGACTGACAGCCTCCACCACTAGGGAGGATGCGTATAAAGTTACTGGAAGGATGCCACTGGGACATAGCATTTCTTTTCTGTCGCTTTTGACGTGGGCGCCACACACAAGGGTGTCTGACAATCTTCGGGGTGTCCTCATGGACCAGTCTGGTGAAGTCTGGGGCCAATCTGGTAGGTGTTGCAGCTGTAGTACATCAAACAGGGAGTCCAATGTGTCCTTCATCTCCTCGACCTCAAGCCCCAGACTGGCCACCATTCTTTTTAAAAGGTCCTGGTGGGCTTTGAAATCTTCTAGGGGGAAGGAGCGTCCCTGGACTATGGCCTCATTGGGTGAGGATGAAGACTACACAGGTGGTTGCATAGGAGTTGAAGGGCCTTCTCCCGGGTCTGACTCCTCTCCTGACCCTGATAGGTGGACTGTAGCTGGTCTATGATTAGCTCGAGAGCCTGAAACAAGGGAAGGGGAGGCTGCACCTGAAAGATACACGCAGGGTCCCTAGTACAGCCAATTGGACGGCCACTCCTCGGGTGGCTGGGTTCCTGATGGGAAAGAGTCAGTCCCTAAGTGGGCCAGTTTGCTATATGATCTGGTTCTTCTGTGTGAAGCAGTGTCAAGGGTACCCAAAGACAGTGAGGAAGGAGACGATGAAACTCCCCTCTGCCGATGTTTAGGCCTCTTATGTTTTGGTCACTCCTTGGATGACCCCCAGAGGGGGACTGGCATTTATGATGCTGATGGAGCAGTACATGAGAGGATGAGGATTATGAGGACCATCCATCCCGCCTCCTTGGCACTGAGGATTTGTGGTGCCATTTGCCGGTGGTCCTGTCACTAGATGAGCAGTGTCATGCTGATGCCGAGGACTGCCTTGATGTGGGTGATCTACTACGGTGCCGGCTGAACCTCAAAAAGCTGGTGGCATTGCTTTGTGGAGACGCCAACATAGCTCACTGCTACTGATGACCTGGTTCTGAGGGTGGTGCCACGGCATCTCGGAGAGGGGGTCCAATGACCAGCACTATTAGGATAGATGGCCCACACTGCCACACCGGGGACTGCATGGAGGGTTTGCCCTTGAAGGCAGATGAAAGTGTCTCTCGATGGAAGGTGGACATGTGGGCAAGGCTGACAGAGCTCCTGCCACCTCACATGATGCCAGCGTCAACAGTGCTGGCGAAGAAGCTGCCCAGGGTGGAGGAAGGTTCAGCCAGTACCAGAAGTGCTTCTCGTGCAGGGCATTTCCTCGATGCCGAGGACGATTACTGGTGCGCTGGTACTAAGCGGGTGCTCTGGTTCGAAGTACTCAGTGTGGAGACCAAGTGGTATGGCTCCCATGCCGGCCTTAGTGCTGCCTCCATCAGCAAGGCCTTTAGCCTAATGTCTCTGTCCTTCTTAGCTCTTGGTTTGCAGGACTTACAGATTTTACACTTTTCTGGTCAATGAGCTTCCCCTAAGCACTTAAGGCACTTGTTGTGGGGGTCACTAAGAGAGAAGGCTTTGCCTCAAGCCTGGCATGGTTTAAACCTGGGGGACTCCAGAGAGGAACAGGAGAACAACAGAAAAAGAACCCCTAATTGGTAACACTTAACAACTACTTACTCTGTTTACAATACAACTAAAACTATAGAGCATTTAACAGACCAACTAGAGACAATGGAAAAAGGCGATAGGGCACTTGCAACTACGAGAGCATTCCAGTGACCATCACTAATGGCGGAAAGAAGGAACTGGAGGGGAGCAGACCAGCAGCGCCTATTGTACAATGGCCCCCATGCACCACTCTTGGGGGTGCCACCACTGGCCCTACGGAGCAGGCTGGGGGCAAAAAGCTTTCTGGTGGCCATGCACGGTGGTGCATGCAAAGCAACAGTAGAATGCATGTGAGTAGCTGCTCGAAGTAGTAGTAAAATTTACCAAGAAATTACATTTAAGGAGGCCTACTTTGACTGAAAATACTATTGGAGAACCCTGAAGAGGAGATCACACAGAAGGATAGTTCTTCTCTCATGGACAGCTTTTTCACTGAATCATAGATTTTATATGCTCTTTTTTGTATCCTCCCTTTTTGTGTGTGTGCAATTAAATTGATTTGAAGCCTTAGTTTTACACATACACTGTTTATCATCCCTTCTTCCAATAAATCCCTAGGACATGCTACTCATATAGCATTATGGTCTTTTCAAGCTGGTGCTGACAATTAAGAGTCTCAGATTTAATTAGGATTTGATTAGTAGGGTATTTTGTTTACCTGCAGTCAACTGTTTTAGTCTGAGAGAATATTCAGGAATGACATATCTTGAAGACTACTTGTTCATTTCTCTCTCCAGGAAATAGAAGATGCTTTTGAAACCCTCAAACACTTAAGTAATCCTTATTATATTAGTATTCAACAATTTCTGGTAGATTTGTTTATTTGCATGCTATAGTCTTATTATAAGGTTATGTCATCTGGATGCTTATGGTTAGTCATTAAAATATTAAAATCACATTTGAAGTAAAATTCTTTCCTCAGAAAGCATGACAGTGAGGCTGCAACCTGAAGCGTATTAGCCAGCCCTTTTTAGCATCTTCAAGTTTGTGCAAGCACTCTTTAGTACGGGTTAAAGCTGGAAGTCCAGACATTTCTAGAAGGTTTAAGAATGTCCTCCTGAAAATGGGTGGATTATTTAAATTTATGCTAATACCTGACACAAGTTAACTATAACACTTCAAGAGGAAGTTGGATTCAGATCTTTCAAAAGAATACAATTCTGTGTTCTGTTTTGTTATAAAACTGAACACAAGCACAACTACATTGGCTCGTTTTTGTGCGATGCCACCATTCTGCCTGAATTGTATATGTGAACCAGTGGTTTTGAGATTCAAACTAGCATCTACACACTAACACTTAAATAAATCAGTTAATTAACAGATTTTTCTATACTTTTCATGGTTTAATAAATGCTTTAAAATATAGAAATCACTGCAGCAACATGAAAAGTATTTAAGGACAGGAAGAAAAAAACAGTCATACTCTTAAGTTTTTACCTTCCTATCTTTCTAATAGAAAATGTATTTGGGTACAACAGTGGAATTTGAGTCATCATGACCAAATGATTACAGTGCAAACCCCAGAATTCTTCTGTAGCTCTGCAGGCTTCCGGTCCCCATGGTAACTAAACCTCAGATATTGTCCTCCACTCAGCTGGAGTACTAAGTATTGGGAGGCTTTTGTGTCAGATGAGATTTCTTCCACAACCTTCTAGCAACAGACCCTAGTGCTTCCTCCTGACTCTTTTCTAATTGAGATGCAAATTAATCTCTGTGGCTGATTACACTTCCCTTAAAGCTACTGACAAGGCAGCTGTAACCAGAGTTTACAGACTTTCCAACAAGTGACTTCAGCTGCCATTATTTGCATGAGGCTGCCAGGACTTTCCAGCCCACTAGATCACTGCCCCTTAGTCAGTGCAAACATTTTATTCCCTGCATGTTCTTTAAATTTAAAGTGAAAATGAAAGTGAACTCTTATTTGAAATAAATGTTTTACTATTATTGCATTGTTCCCAAAATTATTTTATTCTTTGCTGCATGTCCCTTAGTCCACTATCATTTGTCGTAATACTGTTTCTTTCATTGCTTCCAGGTTGATGTCATAAACACATTTCTGAAGCCCCCTGATTGTTTTTGTTGCTGTCCTCCAAAAGCCTTCAGATTTGTAAATCTTTTACTGCTGCTGAGAGACCCAGAACTAAATGAATATTTCAGGTACTGTTTCAGCAGACTTGGGATTTACATTTCCATCTACACACAGAACAAAAACTGTCTCTGGCAATGGTTGACAAATGTTGACTTTTTAGTGGCTTGTACTTTAAAGAGAATGGGAACACTGTCTCCCTGATCTGAGAACATTTGTTTTATACATATGCGCTTCAAAGTTGCAAGAATTTTCTGGTGTCATATCCCAATGCAAAGTCATGTTTAATTTGCTGTCTGATCTTAGTCTTAATTCTTTCAACATTATTGCTTCCTGGGTTTACTCTTTCCATTGAATATTTTATTTTAAATATTTCACTCTAAATTTCTTGTGTTCTTGCAAGCTGATTTTACTCTTATTTCTAGATCCTTTTGATTTATTTCCTTTTCCTCATTTACGTTTGTAACACCTGCAGTTTTTGTCATCTACAAATTTTATCAATATGGCATTTAGTCCCTTTCATATCATT
Source organism: Podocnemis expansa (assembly GCA_007922195.1). Taxonomy (NCBI): domain Eukaryota; kingdom Metazoa; phylum Chordata; order Testudines; family Podocnemididae; genus Podocnemis; species Podocnemis expansa. The sequence goes on from ML682039.1 coordinate 671,630, forward strand.
ATTTTAAGAAACTGAATCTCAGAGAGCTTATGATCTTAGGGTCTAATTCTACAATTCATACCAAACAGCACTTACTCACTGCACGAGTCCCTTTAAGTGGGACTAACTACTCAGCTTGCATTCTCACTGAAAAATCAAGCCTTAAGCAAGGATGTAAATGAGATTGGACAACAACTTCAGCAGTCTGCTAGCCATCATCCTAACAATGTAAAATACTGCTGTTTCTCATTACATTTTGGTTACAGATCAGCCCATTTCCAATCTATATGGCACTGTCTATACCTAGGAAAATCTCATTCAATGTTGCGAGTAAGATTGTACGAGACATCGGAAATGCTTCAATAATATTTGAACACTGTACACTTACTGACACTACTATTTTTTATAATTCTGTCAAATACGTAAATAAATGTCTCTTATAAGACGTGTTCATTGCTAACGCATTATCCTATTGCTCATAGGTCTACTAACTTACAGATGCTTATAAAGTTTTCCTCAGCATATCTTCTATTGATTCCTAGCAGTAAAAGAGAATTATCAGAATCAGAGGACATTGATCTTCTCAGATCGTGTGGTTCTATCAGTTCCTTATTCTAGTACTTCCATTTAAAAATCACAGGGTGTTGCTCAAGGAACATGTTTTGTTTGTAATCACACACACACACTTTTTTCTTAACACAGTCACACTGAAAACACCAAGCTTGGATATCACCAAACACAGCATATGAAAACTACAGAAAAGGCTATCAATGTATATATATTGAACTTTTCATTATATTACTAATTGCAAAAGTTTCTCTTTTGGTATAAGCATTTTATGTGCATATAGTTGCATAGAAAAGGATAGTTGTACATGGGAACCTTTCGATGCTATCCACTCAATCCCCCTCCATTCATTTCCTATTCCCAAACAACAGTCAGACAGATTCCTTCACCCAAGCAGCTGAAGATGCAGCTGCTTGCTCATCCAGTGACAGTCACTCAGGTTCTAGAGTGCTCTATTCTGTCCTGCTTTTCTGACCAGAAATCAGCCGCTTCAGTGAACTCCCTCGGTCAGGGTTCTGCAACCAACCTTTCGGAATGTCATCAAACCTTTACTTTGTGTTTATAGGGGAATCTTTATTCTCTCCACTTGCAGTTTGCAGGTGGTTCACTCACATCCAATAGAACTTGCTTAGGGCTTTCTACCCTGCCTTGGCTTCTTCCCTTCTCTGATGCGACCTCTCCACTATGTTACCTATTGTGAAATCCAGCCACCTCTTTATCAGACTTCACTATTTCCACTTTCCATTCACATCACTACATGCACAGTATGGTTTAATGCCAAAGTGTACAGAAAGACAGAGGTGTCTGGAACCAAATAAAGATGTAGCTAGACCTCACAATGCATCCCGAAGGGTAGAGTGGCATGCATCATGCCTAGTCTGTGTATGTGCTGCATTAGAGGGACAGAGGCCTAATGATGGTTGGGTCATGGCAGGCTGGTGCAAACCAAATGCTTATGGAGTATGGAAAAATACTAAAGAGTCTTGGGGGATGAAAGACATGGTGATTCCTCTGTAAATTGGGTGAGTAGAGCAGTCACAACAAAGGATCTGGAAGCCTGTATATGGAGGTGATTTTGCCTTATAGGAACCTTAAAGGTAATTTGCTTTGGAGAAACAACTGAATGATACAGTTCCTTATAAAAACCAATCTATCTATCCCTAGCATTCTTGTATGTATATAAAATACTATTTTCTTCTTAACAGACACCCTCAGGCTCCGGGATATCACCCTCAAATGCTGTTACACACATGTACACACTGTTCAATAGGGATTAGCCAACGATTCTCATAAGGTAACTGTACCAGACCTGGGTTCTTTCCTTTAAAACTAATCCAGACCTCTGTATGCACATGCACACACACACACACGTATATCACTCCCTGTACATCTGATTCTGACCCCCGAGCATGAACTGTTAAGATATGCATTTTAATACACATACTGTGCTCTGAACTGTTCAGCATTTATACTTGCTATGTATCACTGATTTCAGGTGAAGGAGCTCAGCTTCGGCTCCACAGAAATCATTTTCAGACCTGATATCCAATGTCCATAATTTGATTTTAAAATCATTGGTTAACTTGGGAATTGTAACCATAGCAAGTGGCAAACTTCCAGTTTTCAGCACTCTAGACATGGACATATACCCGCTGATTGCCCACAAGGGAAAAAATGAAGCAGATGGCTGTTGGGTTAGCCCTCACCACTGTGAAAGAGCAGTGACCACTAGATAAAGGCAAACTTGACAAATTCTACTTATCCTGCTGAGGAAGTTGTTCTAGGAAAATCTAGGAGGAACAAAGGGCAAGGATGAGCATTACATCAAATTATATCTTCTGTTTTCCAACTGTGCAAAAAAACCATTTTTTCCCCGAAGAGGCAATGGCATCATTTTCACTCTTATCTCTCTTACTATGTTCAGGTCACCAACAATACTACGCTGACTGTTTTATTGTTAGACACAGCTTAACACATCTACTCATACTGTCAAGGTTACAGACAGACGAAACTACTTTGACAGTAGTACTTAGCTGAATAGCCCACTCACAAAACAAAAGTGAAAAAGCAATTGAGTTTTGTGTCTGCTATTCAGTACTGTTACAATCTTGTACGTAAGGTATTGTTTATACCTGCCTGTGAAACTACAAACAACTTCACTTGCTTTAAACTGAAGAAGAAAGACCCAAAAGTAATAAAACATCAATTAAGTTTCTTGATTCTTAACCAAATCTTCATGTTTGAAGCTGTTCACAGACACAATGAATCAAATTCAAACCACCTGCAAAAATTACTATTTCTTTCTTAGTCACAGTAGCCAAAAAAAAATCTTGATCTAAAATACACATGCCCCTGATAGACTCCAATAAAGCCCTCTTCTCTTCAGCACAGAGACTGATAACTTCAATTATTTCATCTCAGGAATACCAAATAAGGCACCCCTCATTACATAATTCAACCCTACCCCCTCCAAAAAAGTGTTCAAAATAAACTGAAATAAGATGAGTGCTGATCCACAGAAACATCTGGGATTGATACCAGTTTCGTTAATGAAGCACACTAGAGCCATTTGATAACATTAGTGACATTAGGAGAAAAGAAAACCAGACTATCAAGTAATGAGTGATTTTATGTAATTAGCCTGCATACCATTCAAGAAAAATAATACGTGACACAATTCTAGACCACTGGAGCATTCCTTCCAGCTTCCTAGAACTATGGCTGGACGAACGTGTTCTCTGTACACTAAGATGCAGTACGAGTAAAATGAAAGTGGAGATAAAGACAGGTAAATATCAATACCATTAGCCAAATGCTACCTGTCTTATTGGTGTGAAGATTCCCAAACACAGCTGTGGAACTACTTGCACAATTACACCAATGGAGAAGAACTGAGATACCTTTGTAAATATTAAGCTAATATAAACAATTATTTTCTTTGTGTTACAGAAATTTGAAAATAACATCCCCCCAAAGTTTAAAACACAATTACCTCTAATCAGCATGCCTGCTGACTTTGCAATTAAAAGGAAGTCCAAAAATATTGGAGGGAAATTGCTCTCCTTTATTCTTAAAACATCCATATCAGATTAAATTTCAGCAAGAATGAGTCCAGAAACATGCTGCTTGATATGAAGAAAGCTGTGGTATTTTTCTAACACACAGTTCTTAGTATGAAACCAAACAGAAGAAATCTCATTAGCACTTACCTCTAACGGGAAAATATTTGTACTTCTGATTCCTACATACAAATTGCACAAAATGCACAGAAAGAAAGGATACAAGCTCTGGTAGAGGGGTATGAGCGATTTCACAGCTCTGCTGGCATTGATGCAAGTGGCACATATAAGACTTGGCAGCAGTTTTGCAGTCACTATTGCTCCATCAAAGAGAGGACCAAAAAACGGCACCTGAAAACCAATCAAATAAAAAGTGAGAATCTTCTTACCTACAGTGTTCCACAATTTTTAACTGATCATAGCATGCAAGGGAGGGGAGGGAGAAGATTTCACAGGCATCAGTCAAAACCAGGTGCTCAATTCTCACTGCCTTTTAAAAAGATTAGGGTACTTCACTGCCCTTTTGGCCATTGAAAATCTATTCTGAAGCCATTATATTAAATCCCGCAATTCACAATTGGGGATGAATGATGTTTTGGTAGGGAAGATTACAAAAATGAAAAATATCCAACCAATTATCTTTTCATAATGAGTCCGTTCCACTGTTTCCAAGAGAAACAAATTAACCATGTTAATCTACACACCAAATCATTTTTTGAGTAAGCAGGGCCAGGCCAAAGTTTTTTGGTGCCCTCAGGTTAGGGTTAGGTTTAGGGCCCCCACCCCCGCAGTGGTGGCCCAGGCCGTGTGGGCCAGACAGTGGGCCGTCCCTCCCCCCCCAAACCTGGCCAAGGGGCAAGGGCCGTGTGGCAGACCAAACAGAGATCTGTGGTGGCCCTGGCTAAGCAGTGCTGTGCAGTGAGCCAGATGATGGATCCAGCCACACAGAGGGCTAGGCCAGCCCTGGCCGAGTGGCAGTCCTGTTTGGTGGGCCTGGCTGGCTGAAGGACAGGGGCTGAGCAGTGGCTTGTGGGCCAGCCAAGGGGGGCTGTTAGGTGGGCAGCGAGCCATGCAGGCCAGGCCAGGCCAAGCCAAGCGGTGGGATGCTTGCTGGCCAAGGGGCACGGGCTGAGTAGCAGGCTGCTCAGGGTGAGCTGTGGACTGGCCAAGGGGCCCCTGCCCCCCAGCCCCTCCCACTTACCTTTCCTAGGGAGTGCACTGGGCACCCGGGGCTGTCCCGGGGGGTATGGGGCCTGTGCGTTCCCCCCCAACTGGGGGGAGGAGGAGGCCGGGCTGGCTGGCCCACGGCTGGCCACACACTCCTGTCCCTCCCTTGAGCCAGGGGCAGAGCAGGCTGGTCCTGGGGCTGGGCTCTGCTCTCTTGCCCCCCTCTGGGTTTGCCCTTCCCACCCCAGGGCAGACCAGTAGGCTCAGGGGAGGGGCGAGAGGGCCAGCTGTTCCCCATCCCATGGGGGCACGGCAAGCCAGCCCAGAGCAGAGGCCAGCTCACGGCAGGATAGTCTAGGACCCACAGAACCATGGGGCCAGGGGCGATTGCCCCTCTCACCCCCCCCAAGGATGGCCTCATTGGTGCCCCCTACTGTTTGACACCCTTGGCAATTGCCTAGGTCACTTCTATGGTAGGACTGGCCCTGCCAGTAAGACATTCATGTCATTTTGTTTTCAAGAAAACAATTTTTGTTTAGATCTGGCATAGCACTCTCAGCTAAATATTTGTATACCTAAAGTTGTGTTACTGGATATCCTTCATAGATCTAACCATCAGTTCTCATCTCCTTTTGAGAACAAGAAGATACTAATAAATAGTTTTTGAAAGTCTGCATGCAGACTTGAAATAATTAATAGAACAGTTCCTACTGCATGTGTGTTTTGGTAATTACTACAAAGCAGGCTTTTTCGGGCATGGACGTTCCACCTCAGACTGTAATTTTTTCTTGAGCACAAAGCTATAGCTTAAGCTGCTGCACAAATCCAAGTAAAGAACAGAAAAATTTGATGGCAATTTTTAGTCTCTGCATTTATATTTGAAAGCAACTTTAAAGGTACAATGCGGAAACAATGTAGACACTGCCGTGCAAATGTGTTAGATGATGATTTCTGCCATGGGGACTGCTTTACCTCTTTATGTGCTAGATCTTTAGATGCAGCTAGTGCAAGTTTGCCCAAAGGGAACCCTCCCCCCCTTAAAAAAAATCATTTGAACGTCTATTGGATACTGACACCATAACCCACTTTGAATAAATGGAATTTTTAGGTGTATTCTCAGAAGCCATAGCACTAGGAAGAATACTGGGATGCACTCCTGAGTTGGGACTGAAACTAAGGAACTGCTTCCTGTCTAGCATCCTGAAGAACAGAATCACCCTAAGAAGAAGATAGTTTAATGAACAAGATAACAAGACTAAAACTGACATCTCCAAGGGATGCAAGGAAAGAGAAGATCCCAAAATCTGATACAGCAGGATTGGACTGAGCTAAATTTAAAAAGTCAAGTGATCTAGTATGCTTCTCAAAGGGGTATTTTAAAGACATAACTGTAATAATTTCCTTTTAGCTTTAAAAAGAGTTTGTACTGGAGACTTGAGGTGATAATGTCCTCAAGGGCCTTACTGTCTAAGTCAGAGATGCCAGATATAGATTGAGGATCAGGTTCCAATGGCAATAGACCACAACAAATACCATACACGTCATCTCTCTTTTAGACTGTAAACTCTTCAGGCCAATGAACATCTCTGCTATAAATTGAGGGCAGAATATACATGATTCTCTGTAATTAAGTTTGGGGTTAGCTTTCCACTACAAATCAAATTTTAACAGGTCCTTTATTTATCAAAACTGAATAAATGCATCAGATATTATCCATATGTGATCGGATGCAACACAAGAATTCTTCTGGAAAGAGCTGCTGAAAGGAGGGAGAGCAGGCAAACCAGACAGTGTTGTTATAAGTGCTTAGAAACTGAGTTTTTACTTGGAAAGGTTCTACCTTTTCTTGGCTTGTTATTTTTAAATAATGACTTGAACTAACCTCCAACCATCAAATCACTAGATAAACACCAAAAATTCATTCAAGATCCCCAAACGGCCAACCTTAATAGAAGGCAGCTCTACACAATGGCAGGATTTTGGCAGCAGTCAAAGGGAAATACACAAGGTATTTTAAGTATTTTGCGTATTCTCCCTTTGACTGCCTATGCCTATGTACCATCGTGTCTTCAGTGTGCTGAGCTGAAGGGAAATGCCCTCCCTTAGACTCAGTGCTACCTTACTTACCGGACCAGTCTTCAGTGATTGACTTTCTAATCAGCTGAGCGGGTCTTCACAGACCTGATCAGTCAATTGGGAAGATCGGCAAATTTGCTACACAGTCAGCGAAGGTGGCTCCAGGGTCCCTAGTCTCACCATTCAGATACTATTGAAATAGTTTCAATATGGAAACCAAAGTAGGCATAATTCAACATACAGATACATTTTGCTGAGAGGTTAAACACTACATAGCTGTCCTCAACATGCCTGAGATATACACAAATATCTTCATAAGTTTTTTGGATTAAACACATCTAATTTTTATATTATGTAAAATTTCAGGGTTCATCTGTTTCTGGTAGACATTACTTCAACGATTTTCAAGGTACATGTTTTTCTATGCTGCATCTCAACAGGAAACCCCACTCCACCAGTGGGACAATATTGGAGGAATTTCTCTAAGTGGAACCTTGCTATACGGTTCCCCTCTGTGGTACAGCTCCCCCTCCCCCCACCTCTTATTTGAGTTTCCTAAGGGGAAAGAATGATCTAGTTCAATACAATTAAGTTCTTGGCACAGTGAATAGCAAAAAACAAACAAACAAAAACAAACACCTTAAAAATGGCATCTCATGACTTAGAACTGTGACACTTTTCAATGGTTTAGTGTCACTACCCAAGGACTAGATCACGCCACTTAAGTTTACAACTTGCAATATCCTTACTACCCGTCACCATCACAAATAAACACTGGAATAACGACAAGACACTAACAACTCCAAATAATTTTTAAAGCAGTAAAATGTGAAGAAACACAAACATAAAGTGAATATATAAATAAAAGAGAAAAATAAAGAAACTTACAAATTTTAAAAATGTATAAGACACTGATTTTTCAGAATATGTCAACCATGAACTCATTTCTCTATCACAAAAATCTAAATGAAAAAAGAAACTAAACAGGAGCTAGTAGTAATTATCAAAATTTAATCTATGGATTTTTTCCATCTGTACTGAGGCTTATCACATAAATAAATACCCTCTATTATTCTTCTTCAACTGCTTTGTGGGTGACTGTGACAGTCATTCAATAAACGGACAAAAGGAATAATATAAATCCCCTGCATCCAGGGAATCCCTCTAATTAGAAGTGGCAATGAATCACAGAAGAAATTTGGTTTTAATATAACATCTGCAAATGACATCTGTCTTTTCACACAGCTCTCATTAATGCCATTCCTTTACTTAAAATAGTAACTAAAACCAGAAAAACACAGATTAGTATAAAATATTTCCCAATTTGACTGATTTTGGATTACTTGCACATGCAATTTAACATTTAGAGGCTTCATCTATTTCTGTATGCACAAGGTAGTAGATTCCCTGGGGAGGCAGGGGGGACGGGGACCAAAAACAACCAACCCATGCCACATAAGTTCACATCAAGTTTTGTGCTGAATTTTTTCTAAGTTAAGAATGGCATAGACCAAAACAGCTGTAAGTGTAAATTCACCTGAAAAGTCTAGGAAAGCAAAAACCATTTAAGAAGTACTGAAACAGAGAGCAGAGTCAAACCTGTTAATTCTGTATGGCACATGTGAATAATGAGGGTACACACTTATAAACACCATATGTCAACCACACGCATATTTTCAATTTAATATTTGGTGAGTTATGCATGTAAATGCACAGAAATTGCTATGGATTAGTCAATGTATCATGAGTTAATTTTTCAGAATGTTTAACAATATACATACACACAAAAAGACTGAATGTAAATCACTGGAATTATAAAATGAAAGTAATGTTTAAATATTCTTTTTGACTACAGTCATTGTTTAGAGGGTCTTGATGACAGCATATGATAAGAAATTACTAGAACCTTGGAAATGTGATGGGTTGTCTTAAGGAAGCATCAAAAAATGAGTTACTAAATTCATCACATTTTCTGAAATTCTCAATAGGTTATCTTCAACAAATGTCAAAAAATTAAATGTTTCCAAACTCAGACATTTTCATCTACAGAATCCAATGCTGGATTCTGACACAGAAATCTATTTCAACATTATCTCCATAAAGAGAAAAGGCAAAAATTTTTCCTTTGATGATTGTATTTTCTTCATATTCAGAATTAAATCATTAAACCACCTGAGCTAACTTAAAATGTTTTTCTGAACACTGCACAAGTTAGAAGGGAAACAGAATTCTGAAAACTGGAACTATTCTTACTTTATATCACAGAAGAGATGTTATCTGTATAACTTTTTTTAAAGTGACACATGTATTTATGGACAAATGTGAGAACACAGGCCCTGACCTGAATATCTTACAAAATAAAAGCTCAATCCTGTCAACATGTGCAAGTAATTTTACTCATGTGAACACTGCCTTGAGTCTACTCATCTGCGTAAGCATTGTAACAGGACAGGTGCCATAACATACGATATGCAAACAAGGATATGGTGGGAAGGAGAGCAACAAAAAGGAATGATACAATTGTGAAGTTAAGCCTTGTCAGTTGGATGATTTTGCACAGATTACTTTTTAAGTGAATATCTTTTAGTATACCAGGTGGAAAAGTGGTCTGTGGTTTATCAATCTTTTTAAAAATCCCAACTCCCTCACTCCCCCCCCAAAAAACCACCCCAAAACCAAAAGACAAAAAACCAACCAAACAAAAACCAAAACCCCCTTTTTCTTGAAGAAGATGAAGATAGACAAATTTTGAACTTGGTCAAGGGCAGTTTAAAGAAAAAATATCTATTTCATTGAGTTTATAAATATTTAAAACAAAAACAAACAATGGCAGGTACTGTCAACATGTATACATAAACACCCTCTTTTTTAATGCAGTATAGATTCAGAGAAAGTGAGCCCAGTGAGGTACAGAACTGACTTTGCATGACAGTTAATGAATGAGGGCTATGAAAGACAAATATTCAGAATGCCAATGTGTGACATGCTGCTGGTGACACCTAGCACTGTGAGTCTCTGTTACCTCTCTGCCTGTCCAAGAGTGCGGAGTTTCCTGGTGATTAAGTCAGGGCCACAGAGTGCAATACGGAATTAACAGTATTATTAATAATAAAAATATGCATTTGTCCACTGCCAGAAATATGTCTTGTACTTCTGAAAATGTGTTAAATCGACACAATTAATAGTATTGAGTTTAAGGGTACAATCCTCTAAATTGCTGCGAATGCTTAATTCCATCTGAATTCAGTGGTTGTTAAGGGTGCTAAGTACATTTTAGGACTAGTGGCTAAACCTTTAGCTGTGGACTTTGACTCCTTAGGAGTGTTGGCAGAACAGGAAATACACAACTGGGCCATAAATACATATGAACAAAAAGACTAGAATTATCAATTCCTATGCAGACTCCCAGAGCCCATGCTGAGACCCATTAAAATCAATGAGACTCTGTGCAGTCATAAGCTTTCACCCATGTGGATCTTTTGCCTTAATGAGGTACTTTGGTTGAATAAGTAAATTGAATGTACATTACTATGCCCTCTGCTCAGTACTTTATGTAAGTTGATATTATTTTAAGGACCCACAACAAGACAACTCTTTAAAGAATCTTGTGTGTCACAGGGATGAAAAATGAACATATTAAGCTAAACTAAAGTAGCTGGATAAATGTTACAGACAGAGAAAACGTCCCACATTTTGACAACTACAAATTCTAAAATAAAATATCAATGCAACATAAAAATTAATATTCGCTGCATTGCAGACACCTGCTTCATTACAATTACTAAGAAAAATAAGGTTTTTTTTGTATACACTAAAAGAAGGCAAGGTTAAATAAACCTTTTGAGTATAAATACTTCAATTCTATAGTAAGTAGCACTAGTTAAAAGACTGGGGAATGGGTAAATTATTGTACCAAATGGCTGAGAATTAATCTCTGATGACTAGCTGCAATCTAACGAGGCATCTGTGTCCCAGGGAACCCACAGTATGTCCCTGGCGGTATGTGTAGTGTGTAGAGTCTGCATGGCATTCTTTGTCCTCTTTTGCAGGCAGCTTTTCGTCTCATTGTTTAGAATATCCTCATGCATCTGTGACGCGTGGAATGCATTCATACTAACAGACTTACTATTGTTTTCTCTCAGAACCTTTGTTGAGCAAAGACTGCATCACAGTTCCTGATAATTATATTGCTTAATTAATCAAGACAAAAAAATTTGCAAATCATTGCCTGGTTGCCAAGCAGGGAGATAAAAAATGAAAACAATACAAGCTGAAGCAATATAACAAAAGTAACAGCTATCTGATCAGAAATTCTTATATAATGAAGCTATTAATGCTAAATCGGTTAATGTTAACATTGCTCCAGGTGTCTCTACTTAGATGCAAACAAAAAGGCTAACATTATGTATATAAAAGGCCAAATGTTGCCATGGATTCTGTAACCTGATAGAGAGGACAGCCTTTTCATTTGATTAGGGAATGCAATTTAAATACCAGGGACTGAAGCCAAACAACAGACATTTCTCTCTGCAAGCCTCTTTCATTCACCCTGAGGTCAGTAGCTGGTGAACAAAAGGTCAGCCACACTTGCCCTGGAAATGTCTGGATTAATTTTATTACATTGTAATGGTTTGTACTTCAAATGTAGGGATAACACTAAATTTCCAGTTGGCTATTCTTTATGCCTTTGGATACTTTTTTGACTAGTACATAAAAAGACACAGATCTTCTCAAATCGATTCACTCAATTTTTAAACAAGTTTATAATGCTAAATTTTAAATATTTTTATGAAACTATCTCGTGACAAGACACTATTGGCTATATTATTGAACAATACTTCAGCACTCTAAGACATTTTCACTACTTTTAAGTCCCTGAGAAGTGGACTGTAGATTCTTCATATACTCAAAATAACATTTCAGAACAATACAAGGTCATAAAATAGTTTACAACGTTGCAAATTCTAAGGTTTATTTTTGTAAACACATACTGACAAATTACTAGTTGTTAAAATGTATGGCTCTTGTAGCTTTCACTGTTCTGAAAGATGTAGCTTATTCTTCTTGAAAAAAATGCCACTGGATTAATATCATCCTTTAGGTATGAAGGAGATGATACTGTGTACTATAATCACTTCATAAAATTAAGTTTACCTTCAAAAGTTAACATACCAAATCTATTAAGAATACAAATGTGTACACACTTATTTCTGTATTTAAAAAAAATAAAAATCACATCTCTATGTATACAGCTTTTAGACACTGGTTTCTTTTCCTTTGAGGTTTAAATCCACATTTGCAAGGAAGTTGATAAGTAACTCTATTTTAAATTCTTGACTAAAAAGAAAAAAATTAAAATAAGCCTTACCACCACTGCAATTAGTTTGACATTTTACAAAAAGAAATGGATGCTGAGTCAGAGGAATGACACACAATCCTTAAATCATCCCGCTAAGTCAAATTACTATTGTTTCAGGGTACATACAGTATCATATTTGCAGCAGTAGCTAAGCGTGATGGCGTGAATTAATGCTCACTGAAAGCCTTAATTCTAAATTCCCTTTGTTTTATTAGCTTAAATATATCTTTGCCATTGTTTTAAATGTCTTTCTTTATATTTCATCTACTACAATGTTATAATTCTGAAAGGTTGCCCCACCTGCTCAGCATTAATGTAATATGCATCATATCTAACCATTCAAATATCTACACAACCTAAATTAGCAGAATAAGACAGTTTTCTTCAAGCTACACAAGAACTGTTGGCCATTTGAACAATGTTTATGATGGACCCAATAAAGTAGACAAAACATACCTCTGGTTTCTTCATTATCTCTATGAAAAACATGTGATTCTTCATTGGATAAATAATAATTAAAACATCTCCAAAATCTGTTGGTATAATGCCCCTGCGGTAGTTCCTGGTGTGTTCAGACCAGACGATGTGAACCTCATCATTTCCCAAGTGACGAAGCTGCAACGGCAAATTGGCTCTTTATTAATCAGAGTGATAACAACAGTTTATGAGGGGTCATGGCTTACAAATTGAATTACAATGCTTGACAGTAGAAATATTTCATTACAAAAAAGGTTAAAATATTGCTTTTTTCCTTGCTTGTTGGAATTAAAACAACTAAATAATTTGACTCATTCAAAATGCGTTGTTATTTAATGGTGTGACTAAGTAATTATCAAATTATCAACATGCACGAGGTGTAGATGTACAGTAAGTATACAGTTTTCTATGCTATTATTCTATTAGACCAAGATGCTATCTAGAAGAATGTTTTAGTTCAGTTACCTTGCACACTGGTAGTGATTGCTATGATTCAGGTTGCAAACACACGTTCCATGGTGACTCCCCATTTCTTTTTTTTATCAGAAAGACTCACATTTGGGTCACTTTTACCGCTATATCTCAGCCAGAAGACAAATTTTGTTTTGAAAATCTGAGCGAAATTTCTGAAGTAGTTTTGAGTTATGACAGAAAGGGGAAAATTACCTTTTTTAAAAAATATGACTGAAGTTTAAAGTTGAAATTCAGCATAGAAACAATCTTTATCAGGTACTAGTGCTTTATTTTTATTTCGGAAAAAATGTTATTACTTAACTAAGGTAAAGTCACTTGAAAATTACATAGTAAGCATCCTTGACAGATTGTTTCTGCTATTCATTTTAACTTGACATTATATCTATATTAAAGATGAAATTTACCGCTACGCTGAATGCCAGCACAAGACCTGTGTAATTCTTATTTCATTTAATCACTAGCTTTCTCCATTTTAAGGCTTAAAGCGAAGCATAGGCCTTGTTTTGGCCTTCTGTATAGTGATGAATTTGACTCTACTAGAATTGGACAGTAATTCTTAACGGTAAAAGTTTTTTTTTTAATCAAAGATGCAAAACAACATTTTATCATCTTGCCAAGTTTCTAAGGATCAAAATGTTAAAAACATTGTCATTGCTTGGGACTTTATAGAGTAAGATCTGGATTTATACTCAAGCAAAACAAAACAAAACACGTTAAGACATAAGACCTACAATAATTGGAGTTATTGCATGAACTCACTATTTGATTTTACTTCAGTTGACACAAAAAAGTTGCTGAATATATTTCTCTAATTTATACATACAGGTGAAAAAGCCATTTCAATCTTATTTACAACACAATGTAATTATCAGTCCCTCCTTTCTGCCTACTTTTTCCCCTGGACCTCTACAGATTAACAAATTAACTTTTTCCCTATCCTGTCCATGTCTACGAGCATTCTATTGTTTTCTAATGATATCTGAGGATAACTATAATGTATGAATACTATCAATATGATAATAAATATATACATTTAAGAGTATTAAGCAGCTGTGCTATAAGAATATAGGTTGAAATCTTGGTTCCAATAAAGCAGAGGTCTCAAACCCCAATCACCACAAGGGCTGCATGAGAACTAGTATGCTAGCCCAAGAGCCGCAACACTGAAACCTTTCCATACAACAATATTGCAAATATCAGTAACAGTAGTGTCATTGCGGGCCGCAGGAAATAGCTTTAGGGGCTGCATGTGGCCCACGGCCTGCATGTTTGAGACCCCTGCACTAAAAACAATGGCAAAAACTGAGCTCAGTGAGCAAAGAAGATGTGAAGCAAATTTACTGTTGAAAAAGAACTATCTGGGGTATACTAACACATACCATTAACTTGGGTTTGAATAGAGATACAGCCTGGCTTTCTCATTACAAAAAGTGATTTTCACCCCTCTCAAGCTTCTAACCCATTCATATGCTGTTTGAATCTAAACAACTTGTCTGATTTGCTGAAATAGTCTGACCTAAACCTGTCATTCACACTTCACTTATTTTTCTCTCCCATACCGTAAGTTTTCCATTTTTCAAGCATCTGACGAAGTAGGATTTCTTCCACGATAGTTCATGTAATAAACAAACATGTTAGCCTTTAAGTGCCACATGACTCCTTGCTTATTTTACAAAACTAGACTAACACGGCTGCCCCTTTGGAGCTTGGGACACAGTACTGTGTCACCATGCAGTAGTAAGTGTGTTGCAGAGAGCCAGGGAAATGGATGGATTTGGCCTGGGGGAGGTGGTCTGGTGTGTCCTGTAGGGTCGTGATATGCCACCAAGTGTGTCGTGACCTGCAAAAGGTTGAGAACCACTACTTTAAAGCATAAAACACCATTTACCATAGTATTTAAAAAGGTCATACCTCCTTAACCAGTATTAATTACTTCTATTACAATAGTGCCTACATCCCCTACCCATATTGTGCCAGACACTGCATAAACACTGAACAAAAAGACAGTTCCCAGTCCCAGAGGCTTGCGGGCTGGTGTCTGAAATGGAAACCAACAAACTGATATAGACTGACAGGCGAGTACAAGTAAACAATGAAGCAATACCAGTCAGCATGATGGGCAGTGGTCTCCATACACTAATAGCTTAACAACTGTCAGATTTTTTTCTAGACTTTTTGCAAAGCAGAGTTTTGAGGGTAGCATATGAAGTTGGAGAATGAGATAGCTTTGTGGATGTTTAAGAGAAATGCCATCCAAGCATTTGGAGCAACAAAGGAGAAAGCACTAAAGTGTCCATTTGGAAATGTAATGAGTAGGCAGTGGAGGCTAGCACTGTGGGCCAAACAGAAGCCAACATCGACAGCGCAATAGTAAATGAGAGATAAATTAGTGTAGGGATTTACCATGAAGGACCTTGAAAGTGAATACATGCAGTTTATGTTTATTCAGTATAGAGGCAGGAGCCAGTGAGGGATTCAAAGAGAGGTGACATTATCAAAGTGATGGGCTAGAAAAAAGAATTTAGCAGCAGCATTCTGAACAGATACAAAGGGGAAAGACTGCATTTGTCAAGGGCAGAAAAAAGAAATGTTGCTTTAATCAAGTCATAAGATGATGAGAGCACGGATGAGAGTTTTAGTGAAGGCAGAAAGGCCACATCTTAGAGATTCAGATAGAAGCTGGCTATGAGGACCTAGAGAGATCTGAGTTGAAGATGACATACAGATTATAGGTCTGAGTGACAGGCAGGATGGTGGTGTTGTCTACACTGATAGAGGAAAGAGGTAGCAGGGACAGAAGAAGATTAGTAACTCTCTTTTAGCCATGTTGAGCTGAACATACTCAAGATGTCCAAAAGGCATAGCCAGATTTTAGTTTGGACAAAAGATAACATGGAGTAGAGATATAAATCTGAGAGATGCTAACATGGTAGTTAAATTTGTATTTCTGGATGAGATTACCCAGAAATGAAATTTATAGTCAGAAGAGAAGAGAACTGAGGGCAGAGGCAGTGGATCCCCACAGAAAATTAGAGGGCAGATGAGGAAGGACATGATGAAGGAGAGAAAGAGTTAGGAGGAGAATTAGGAGAGGACAGTCCTATAAAACCAAAAGAGGAAAAAAATTCACTGAATTTGCAGTGGATTCATAAAATATTGGTCACATCGTTATCATATTGTACCTATCAAATAATTTCTTTAAAAGATCAACTTTTGTGTTTTGCTCGAACATTACTACATCATCAGTAACATGGGAGAGTAAAATCAAACGCACTAACAGAAGAACTGTTAGGTGGATTACTGACAAATTAGTTTGGAATTTTTGTGGGAGATACCCAAAGATTTTGAGCACAAACTAACGAACAAAAGTAGGAGTTTTGGCTATGCCCAAATAAGCAGAAAAAGTGATGAGATCTCCCTCCTCCAATATAAATAGGCTGAAAACAAACATAAAAAGGACCAAGCCAGAAAATAAGGCAAATAAGTAGACTGTCATTTTAAATTCAACACTGCCCTGAAAGATACTGGGGATGTACATCAGCAAATATTCAGGGAAGGAAGATCTTGGAGTTATTTCTATTTTCCTCCTCGAAACTTCATAGACTCGTATTAAGTTATAAATGGGACATAAAGACGACTTCAATAACTTGAATGAGATTTACACACATTTTTAATCACACATTTGTTCAACTACAGTAGCTTCCTTAATATCTCAATTAGATCAAACCATGAATATACATGTAACTTAGGTCAATTTATAGTCTCTAATTTTAATTACGCCATCATTAATCATGTCTGGGCTTCACTGCCTCCACTACAATATGTGCTTCAGAACGTATTTGTCAGTTAGAGCACAAATGCTCATTTTTCAACCCTTATGAAAACAATTCTATGTTGTGAGGCTAGTCGTGCGCCACTTCGACTCACTCACTTGAGTAAATAGTTTTAAAGGCACTCTGCTTTAGCTAGTCTGCATGCTGCCTGCCAGGCAACACGCCACTGCTGACACTGATCATGGTACACACCTAATAGTCTGACCTCCTTTCCCTACTAATTGCATTACATAGCCAGCTGGCTCCAGAAAGGAGTCGTCTGTTTGATTGAAGAATTCCTGCTTTTGGGTAGGCATGGCTGCTACTTTTACTAAGTAACAGTCAGCCTGACATCCCCATTGTCTATCTGACAGTGTGCCCATCCTAAAATCTAAGTTTTATTTGTAAATTAACCAAGAAACTTCCTGCCAGAACAGCGCTGCCTGGAGACTGATAATGTGTGCCTTTCATTCCCTTTCACTCTTACTGTATCACTGCCAATTTGTTTTTCTGCTGCTGGCCAGCCTTAGGCTATAAAAGCCTTGTAAGACATAAGTGCAATTATAGTCCTGGAGTCAAATGAATTGGACAAATCCAATAGCACAGCTCTGTCCCCACTTTGCAAACCCCTACAGCTGTTAGATTAGCTGCTAAAAATCTAATCTAGCCATAGCTAACAAATTTTTGCAGTGAAGGAGCAAGAGTTCAGTATAGGGTTGCAACCAGATTTCTGAATTGAAAATGTTCTACTATGACAAAGGGGGAAAATAGAATAAATCACTTTGAAATTTTGCAGCTCATTTTTAAACTGCTAGGCACAATTCAGTTAGCCTAAGACAAGGGACTGTAGGATGCTGTTACTGAGATTGATTTTCATTCTAGCTGAGAGACACCCTGATAAAAGTTTTAACACTAACGATGCTAAGTCCTACAGCTGGAAAAGGTACCCAGCTGAATTTTGTTTATGGCAGTAGGAAACCTTTTGTTCAGGGCCGAGTCTTCAAATATTATTTTGAGTTACCTATGTTTATTTTTAAAAGAGCAACAGCATTTTAAATATGAAAGTTTGATTTATAAAATTTAGGCCATACAGAAAATACGTAAAGGAATAAAATATATTTGTAAATTATTGTAGTCTGTAGAATTACTGGGGGCCAACTTTACCCCAATGGACATCTACTAATTTTAGCAAATTTTATACTAGAAGTAGAAGCATCCCCATGTGCTTTATAAAAAAGAAGACACAATAACAAACTATTTAGCAGAAGTTATTACAACCAGTCTGAAATTCCACAACCCACAGAATCTATGGCCTGCTGTATAAATTCAGTATTTACAGGACACATCCTGGGCCAGCCGAGTTAAGACTTTCTGTTATACTATTGGGTTTACAACCAAAACAAGTTCCAAAGTGGTAGTCATGTTAGTCAAGTTCAGCAAAACAAACAGGGAGTCTTGTGGCACTTTTAAAGACTAAAATTTATTTATTGTGTAAGTTTTCATGGGAGAAAATCCCATTTCAGACACTTGAAAGTTCCCCAACTTCAAGCATCTGATGAAGTGGGATTTTCTCCCATGAATGCTCATGCAATAAATTTGTTAGTCATTAAAAATGTCACAAGACTCCTTGCTTGTTTAATCAAAACAGGATGATCAGCACTCTGCTTCTTCTGCCTAGATAAAGGCAGAAAGAATAGAGCAAATAATATCCATATGAAAATAGACCTGCTGGCCTGGGAGTCACCAGGTTTTATGGAGGATCAAGGGTCACTGTGAATCTGCCTAGTAGATGCAGAGGGAAATGGGAAGACGGAATGCTGCCCTTCTCTCATCCTGGAGTGGTAGCACACTAGGAGTCTCACCTCTCAGTAACACATAGCATCAAATGAATGGAAAACTACAAAAAATGAGGTTTTAATGCCACATTATATAAATCTCCCCTCTGTTTCTCAACTCCCCTTGGAAGTTACACCAGGAAGGAGTGGAAGAAAGAGTATTTTATATCCACATCATAAAACACTTGTTTCTTGACATATTTCTCCACTGATTTAAAATGGAAACATAGACTCCTCCTACATAAACATCTGGATGGATAACATCAAACCTGTTGTGAATGTGGCAGATGCACATCATGACCTTATTTGAAAGTGTCACCCAAACATAGCATCTCCCTCTGACTCCTGGATGACATGGCAAGCTCAATGTTTTTATGACTTACTCTAGTCAGGTATTGAGTGATTCATGTTCAGAACAAAAGGTGTGTATATAACAGCAGCTATGATATTTTCTTTTGAGCTGCATGGAGATGTTTATTCAGGCACACAGCCCTATCTGCTTCTGTTAGTGTATACTACAGACCACTAAATGTAGGATTTCACAACTTAGTTTTCTGAATTGGCCTGACTTCTTCTTTTGGAGTACCAATGCATTATTGATTTGGGGATTTCAATCTTTATACTGAGGTAAGCTCATATAAAACAGGAAATCAGATCTGAAAGAAATGGACACCTTGGATTTTACTGTGAGGATGAGGAAAGTTCCCACTAGGCTTGGTATATGCTCATCGTTGCCTTTGGAGCTGGTCTGGATATCAGAGAGGTCCAGGCTCAAATCATCAGCTAATTCGCTTCACTGTGAATATTATTTCATATCTAGAACCAAACTTCACAGAGCTCTGAGAAGATAGAATCTGAAGGCAATGGGATTGCATAGGTGTGAATGAAGACCTGCAGAATCTTTATTACAAATACTACTGGAAAAGGAAGAGGCAGCTTGACTGACCAAAAAAAAAAAAAAAAAAAAAAAAGAGGGCGAGCTTGCAGTGCTGGTAGCCAGAAATTCCATCTTTTTAATGTTAACTAGGCAAATGTGATACGGAAATCAATGAGAGACAAGGAATACGGCATCTCTCAGTCACATTTTTACAGTTCTTTTTTAGGGCACAAATGAGAAAGCAAATGAGAAAGCTGTGGTGCCATTACTAATAGGCCTTAACGACTCACTTTATGAAGGTAGGGTGCTGATCATCCTTAAAACAGGCAGAAGTTTGCATCCTGTCCAAAATACTGCTGGATTCTAGAGCTCCAGCCAGTTATTGCTCAATCTCCAATGAAAAACAGTTGGATACCAATAAAATTCTGATTTGGTTCCTCTCTAGATTCTAGTCCTGGCTGGGTCCTTTGCACCTTAGACTGTCTGTCATGATTGTGAATGATCCAATGGCAGTTTTAAATTGAAGTCTGTTGACAGGTTTTGCTACTATACTCATTACTTTTGTTTCAGCCCCCCCCCTTAGATTAGATTACTCATTTGTTCATTTAGGCTTGTATTTTAAAAGGAAGGTGCTGTATCACATTTTAGTATACTGTATGTTTTTATTCTGTTGCACTTTGAAAGTTTTGGCAGCAAGGCAAATGAAATAAAATGATTGCTATTATTATTACTAATAATGGTATTTAGTGCTACAATGGAAATGGAGAATCCAGTGTTCACAAGGCACTTAATTTGGGGGATCTGACTGCAGAATGTAACGCCTGTGTGCTGCAGAATAAAGAGCAACTTGCGTATTCAGTACAATTAGTATTCTGTTCAAGTTCCAATTTAAGCTTATGAAGATAACTGCCTGTATTTCCAAATAACTTACTATCGATATCATAGAGATTTCTAAAATAGTAAATGATATAAATAAGTTACCTTTTTGGTGAGTGAATCATCTGAATCTGATGGCATTCTTGTGGACACATGAAAAATGACTTCCACAGTAGAGGTAGCATAATATGGGGCTGTTTGTCCTGTGCTGCCATTACGTTGCAGACCACCCATAAATCCACAGTGTGTTGAAAGATCAACCTTATTGATGTAAAACAGAAAAAAAATAAGGAAAACCACCTTCTCCTTGCTGAGCCACACTTAAAGAGTATAGTCAGACAATAAAAGATCTATCTGAATGTGTGTGCACATACATATTTAAAGTGTTAAGGCTTTAATTTTGTGCTGGGGGGGTCTTTGTAGTAACTAGACAGTTGTAACAGAGATAAGGTAAGGTGGTTTGCTTTCCTGTTAATATAGTTTCTTTTAGTCTTTAGTGGGTCATTACAGACAATTGGTGTTTTATCTTTCTACTAGCAAGTAGAGAGATGGATCAAAATAATTGCACAACACTAGGTGCTTTTATATGGGCTAATTCTGTTTGAGCAAACCAGTTCAAGGCACCTCAGAGTAATGAAGCCACTCACACCTTCAATGAAAAATAAATGTTAGCTATGGAGAAAATATAAACAAAAGGGAAAAGAAGAGCCTCTCTCACTAAGTGTGATTGATACCCTTACAATTCAGTGAAAAATATAAATATCTAAAAGCATATAAGCTGTGTACAGATTCATTCATATAACATCTTTACAGCTGTAAGTCTCCACTTCAAAGGGCAAAGAGGAGTCAAAGTTTCCACTCCACAGTACAGCAATCTCAGGGTTCAGCATCAGGGTTGACCCATTAAAAAGGAAAAGAAGCTAAAATTATGATGATAGAACTACCATCATTTTCCAATATCCTTTTGGTCTTGCCTGACAGTGGGAACACCAATGGCAAAACTATTATAGGAATTAATTTAACAATAGTCAACAGATCACCTTATGCAGGGCATCTCTGCATGAAAGCCAAGATCACAGTGGTAAGAGAAATGATGTAGGAATGCCTAGGTTACAGCCCTACAGATATTGAACACAGAGGCAACTCTTTCTTTCTGCCTGTGAGATGGTTACAACTCCGTTAGAGTGGGCTCTGATAGCTGGAAAATGATACTGGCTTTGCATCACATTGGTGAGAGAATGACTCAAAGAGAGGTATCTTGCAATTAATTCAACTCTCTCCGCCACTATAAGATGAAAGAAAAGTCAGATGACAGTCTAAGGCTTTTTTAAAGCTTATCTCCAGTTTCCACTTCACATTAAAAGGTATGCAACAATTCTCGTTATTTAGAAAGGAACAGAGAAAAAGAAGCACTTTCCTCAGCCAATTGCACAGGGAAAGGCACAGGTAAAGGACGGGTAAAGGAGTGAGTCAGGGGCCAGTTTGGTTATCATTGCATTTTGATACAAGACTCAGTAAAGAAGTTTGAAAAGAAGGGGCCGAAAACCATCCATTCTGTTGGCTGAACAGATGGCCTCTAGAAAAATTGTCTGAAGGGCGGAGAATTTCTTGGAGACTTATAGACTTGAAGATTGCCTTCTATGATGAAATGACTGGCTTTGTGGATGCAAGGATAGCCATCAGTGTGATATACCTTGACTTTAGCAAAGCTTTTGACATGGTTTCCCACAGCTTTCTTATCAGCAAGTTAAGGAAGCATGGGTTGAATCAATGGACTTGTAAGGTGGATAGAAAGCTGGCTAGATCATCAGGTTCAATGAGTAGGGATCAGTGGCTTAATGTCTAGTTGGCAACCAGTAACCAGTAGAGTGCTGCAGGGGTCAGTTCTGTTCAACATCTTCATCAATGATCTTGTTGATAGGTTAGATTGCACACACAGTAAGTTTGCAGATGACAACAAGCTGGGGTGAATAGCAGATAAGCTGAAGGGTAGGGATAGGATTCAGGGAGATCTAGACGGATAGGAGCACTGAGCCAAAAGAAGTATCATAAGGTTCAGCAGGGACAAGTGCAAAGTCCAGCATTTGGGATGGAAAAACACTATGCACTGCTACAGGCTGGGGACTGATCAGCTAAGTCATGGCTCTGTAGAAAAGGGGTTATGGTAGATGGGAAGCTGGCTGTGAATTAACAGCATGCCCTTGTTGCCAAAAAGGCCAATGGCATATTGGGCAGCATCGGTAGGAACACTGCCAACAGATTGAGGGATATGATTATTCCTTTCTATTCAGCACTGGTGAGGCCATATCTGGAATACTGTGTCCAGTTTTGTACTCTCCACTACAAAAAGGACGTGGACAAATTAGAAAGAGTCCAGTGGAGGACAATCAAAATGATTAGGGGCTGGGGCATGTGACTTAGTGAAGAGAGACTGAAGGAACTAGGCTAGTGTGCAAAAGAGAAGACTGAAGGGATATTTTACAGCAGCATTCAACTACTTGAAGGAATACTCCAAAGAGGAGGAAGCTAGGCCATTTTCAGTGGTGACAGAGGCCAGAACAAGGAGTAATAGTTTCAAGTTGCAGCTGGGGAGGTCTAGGCTGGATATTAGGAAAACCTTGCTCACTAGGAAGGTGGTGAAGCACTGGAATAGGTTATCTATAGGGAGGTGGCGGAATCTCCATCTTTGGAAACTGGTAAATGCCAGTTAGACAAAGCCCTGGCTGCGATGATTTAGTGCTAGTTGTCCCGCTTTTAGCATGGGCTTGGACTAGATGACCTCATGAGTCCCTTCAAGTCCTAATACTCTATGATTCTAGGGAAAAACATAGGAGGGTATAAGATCACATTCAGATTTCCAGGGAGTACAAACAGAGGGGAAGGAAGCACAACACTGGCTTGATTACTGCCTTGAAGTCCAGTTCTGCTCTGAAAAGGAACTGTAGAAACAGCTTTGTAGAGTACCTTATATGTGTCTTCCAGTTCAAATTTGGTCACCTTATATGTTAAAAAGGTTTTAGTTATTTATTTAGTTTGATAGGTAGTTCCCCCCACCCCCTTTCTGTTAGCCATGTAAATTCAGTCTCTGCACTGAAAGTTAGGCTGGGTTTTCACTGTTCCATGCATTATGGAACCTCAAAGTCAAATTCTGCCTTCAGATACACCTAAGTAGGACTGCACTGTGTATATGAGGACAGAATATGGCCCTGCCATTGGACCTTAATGAACATCTCCTTTTTGATGCGTGATCCAGAACACAGTCCAGCTCATCACTGCAGTAGCTCTAGAGGGCTAACAAGAGAAAACAGCTGTAAAATAACTTCTCTCACTGAAGCAAGTAGAATAATAGTAAACACATGGATCAGCGCTGTTGAAAAAGCGATGCCATTTTTGGAGAGCTATTTTCTGACCATAATTGCCTTTATGTAACAGGACCACATGTGTGTGAGACTCCACCAGCCTCCCTTATTGCTAGTTTTAGCAGCCCAGCTCTGAAGTGCTACTGCATGTCTCTTCCTCCATGTTGGATGACTCACTCTGCTGCACTGTAGATGCACCCTGAACAGATGAACTGCTATATGGTACCAGGATGCACTGGATCAAATGAAGAACACTGGGATGTCAGTTGCCTAAGACTTTAGCATCTTCTAATGTAACTATTCCATTAGAAGGGAAAGAGAAAATACACACTATTTGTCGTATGTAGTTGGTACAAGGCATCAACTTCAAGAGCATCTTCCTTATTCAAAAGATGGACAACAGACAGGGAGTTTCTGTACCATCCTATTTTCTGGAATGATGTGTGGCACAGATGGGGCACATACTGATAGTTCTTCTACCTACAGGTGGAGTTTGGTTCCCTTAATGGATCTGATGATGGCTTTGCCAGCTCACTCTTCAATTCCTTTTTAAATACTAAGTAAATGGCAAAGAGGGTGATCAGACTTCTGTCTATTCAGAGGACATGACATGCTTTACATTGTTTTCCAGGGATTTTTTTTTTTATTATGCCAAGTGACAACAGCCATCTTCATCTTTATCTGTCTGCCCTTTAGATCACAGCTGAAACCAAGTACAAACTATAGTGCCCAGTAGACTGAGTTTCAGCTCTAAAGGGCACACAAATCTCATGAGTCAGAGATGAGAAGAGTACTCATGGAAATGAGCAAACAGATTGATCTATTTATTGAAGTTGTTCATTGAATGCCAATCTTTGTAGTATGCAAGCTCTATAGGCAAATGATCATGGCTCCTAGAACTTTGAGGCAGGCTGCTGCAAGAACACAGAGATCTGATAATCGAGGACCAATCTACACTGCCCGCATAATAAGGCAGCACATGATGGGATTAGGTTGTATAACTCCTGTTGACTTCCTAACTTCCCTTTATTGCACTGTCAGGAAATGTGTAGACTTATATCCTGAAAGTCCACTAATTCAAGACTCTTAGAAGAATACCTTGCCTCAGTGAATCCTGAATTTGGCTCCAAGAATTCCGGGCAGGGATAAAGGATTTCTTGGACTATAATTTAGTTCTGAGATTATATAGATTAAGCACCAGTCACTACTTTGAATATCTGGTTATAGGACTTGGCTCAGTTAAGCAGGTTATTCAGAGGACTCAGTGTCACTGTCACACCAGTTAGCAGATGTTTGGCATCTCCTGATTCATTTATAACTCAATCAAGTCCTTGGACACAAGAAAGAAATGAAATTTTTTTTTTCAAGGTACAGCAGAAATTTAAACTGTGTTTCCTAAAATAGAGAAATTCCTTTTCAGGACTCAGTGATCTTATATGTGGAACCTGTGCTTGTGAAAATCTTTATAACCTCCCCTCAATAAGTGGAGTTCTTCTGTGAGCATATGGCCTTTCAAGCAGTTGAGCTTTTGCCTGTGGAATCTTTTATGATCTAGGCTGGGACCCTGGCTTCTGATCTAGGAAGGGAAATGGGACACCCTAGACCAGAGTGCCACAAACTTCCCACAACTGAAACTGTTTCTCCAGGTAGCATTCTGTGAAGCAAAAGATAGAACAAAAGAAAATCACCAAAACCATTTTCCAATGCAAACTCTTCCCAATGGCTCATTTATAATTCCAATGAAAAATGAACCTTCTGAGAACAAAGGGAACATAAAAATATATTTAAAACAGCTAAAAATAGATTTGATCCAGACATGGCTGTAAACAGAACACGAACTGGTTTTGAGTTCAAACTAGTCTTTCTTGGGGCAGATATTACATTATCTTTTATCCTCCATCTCCATTTTCAGGTAGGAGGAAAAAAATGTCTGGCTTCACTTACAGGAGAAAACTTGTTTTGTTTTTAAACTTGTCAATATAACATACTCTTAAGGGGGAGGAAAAAAAACAAACAAACCCTCCTTTTCTTAGAAATTACTATCTAAAATGTTTCAGAGCATACATTTGACTTAATCAGGGAGGGCTTAACATACTGAATGTCAGATTTCTGCTTTGTATGTCGGTCAGCATTCTTAAACAGTTTTGCGAAATATGGAACATGCAAGTTTAAATTATCTATCATTTTCAAAATTAAAATATAACTAATATGTATAATGAATAATTTAAATGTTTTTAAAATGTTGATTTCAACTACTCTACAAAAACATTCTGGTTTGCCTAAATCTGTTATTACCTCCCAGCCTAATCCAGCAACAAAATCTTCATATGCTTGGCTTCCTCTTGCATTGGACAGTATTGAGCATTTGTCTTCTTGTCCTTCTGCTATGTAAAACACTGCAATCTTGTGAGTTTCACGGCTGCAATTAGAGGTAACAAGAAATCTAAGTTCATTTTAAAAAGCAGAGATTACTTACTATAACTGGAGGTTCTTCAAGATGTGTGGTTGCTATCCATAGTCCACACACGGGGCATGCATGCTCACCAAGCGCCAGAGTCTGGAAGTTCTTCAAAGCACTGTCTATGCACATACACAAGTGCAGTACCTCCCATGCTCCTGACCAAGAATGTAAGCAGCAGTGTAGATTGACACCTCTCCAGTTCCTCCTCTTACTGCAATCTAACAGGATATGAAGCAAAGGGGATGGAGGGTGAGTAGCAGAATACAGATAGGGAACACATCTCGAAGAATCTCCAGTTTCTATATGTAACCTACTCTACTCTGAGTGATGGTGCCTACACGTACTCCACAAGTGGATGATCGGAAAGCAGCATTTGGACTGAAAGATGTGTGAGAGAAAGCTGGTAGCAAATATGCTAGCAATATTACCTATCTGACCACAGCATCTGTAGTTGAGGTATGAGCTAGGCCACAGAACACAAAGTGTGTGTGGACTGAATGCCAGGTAACCACTCCGCAAAGGCTCTGCAGAGAAATGTCTGACAGGGAATGCTATGGAGGCAGCTGGTACTCACTGGAGAGAGCTGTAACTCTACCAGGATGAGGAATCTTTGCTAACTTGCAGCACTCTGAGAACACCACTGAGACCCTCTTGGTAATCCGGCTTCTCACGTGCTGTCTCTGCTACGGCAATAAAGCATTTTGGTGATTTCCTAACGGGTTTTGTTCTTTGCAGGCAGAACACCGGGATGCACTGAACATAAACGGTGTGAAGGCTCTGGTCTTCATCTGAAGCGTGATATATTGGGAAAAATATAGGTAAGTTTTTTGTCTGAGGGATGTGGAACTCAGAACCAATCTTGGGGAGAAACTTGAGGTGCTATTGAAGAGAAGCCTCTTCTGTGTGAAACACTGTATAAGGAGGGTCCACCTCAAAGACTCTGAACTTGCCTATCTTACTAGCTGAGATGAAAGTTACTAGGAATGCCATCTTCATAGATGGCTGGGTTATCGCACCAATTGCCATCCGTTTGAAATGGGGACGAGTGGGCTTGTACAGGACAAGGTTACAGTCCCACTGAGCACCGGTTGGAAAGCCCTGATCTGGCCTCTCTCAAATCGTACTGTAACTGCATGAATAAATATGGAGCATTCTATCACCAGATGGACGAAGACAATCATTGCTAGGTGTACTGTACCCACTGTGAGCTAACAGAGATCTGAAATGGAGTGAGCCTAGCCTGGCCTGCTTGGTTTTCCCCTCCACCTTGGGCTAGGAGGCTGAAAAACAAACAGATCCTGACTGATGGATGGGCAAACAATGTTAGATGCTCTGTGAGCCTCAACTGTCTGGGCCAATGGTGAGTTACAAGAATATTGTTGGCTCTGTCATGATGCATCTTTTCTAAGGCTTGGAAAAGCAGAGAAATGGGAGGAAAGGCATATCTGAGGCCATTCATCCAAGACATCAGCAGAGCATTGCTTTGGGAGTCACAACCCATGACTGCCCTGGAGCAATGCAGGAGAAGCTGTCTGTCTGTTTGGGACAATAAGGTCCCAGCACAGAGTGCCTCATTCAGGATTGTGTCATATAGCTCCCACTTACGGTCTAATCAAGAAGCTTCTACTTAAGGAGTTTTCAGTATCTGGAAGATTTGTGGCTTATTGTGATGTAGTTCCTGATGCACCAGTTCTAAAATCTGATGGCTTCCTGACATAACAAAATAGACCTCACTCAAACCTATTTGTCCGTATAGACCATGGTGGTGATATTGTCCAACATTCTCTGAACACGGAGCAAGTATGTAAGTGGAAGAAAGGATTTGCATGCAAGGCAGACTGTCTTCAGTTCAAGTAAGTTTATGTGTAGCATGACCTCTTTTGAGGATCCAGGTACCCTGGGCAGGTAAGCAACCCTCTCAGAAAAGAGACATCTTTCACAGAGGTAACCCTAGGGGCAGTAGGACTGAAGGAAAATTGCACCATGTCTTTTTCTGGGTTTGACCAGCAACTTAAAGGTGACAACTGGGGTGACAGCACCTCTTGCTGACACCACCTCAAGACTGGAATGTGTTGCCCTAAGGTGCAACTTTTGTGGGTGGGCATAAATTATTTTCAACTGGGTCCTGAGAAAAAGTTTGAAAACTACTGCTTTAGGAGACCTTGGTCAAAGAAGTGGAAACGGTGGATAAGGGAAGTACAGATACTTCAATGTCACATAAGTATTAGTGCCTGAGGGGTTCCAACAGCTAAGTCTGATGGACCTGATGCATCAGCAGCAATTGGATGGTCTTTAGGTGATACCAATAATGGGACTGGGGCTGCACTCGTAGATGGAACCTGCTAGTGTCCATCCTTATGCTTCAGTACTAGGGTGACCAACGGAATCCGTGGATCTTTCTTTTTACTTATCTTGCCTCAAATCTGGGGGTCTTCTGTGGAGCCAGTTCCTTAGGGTCCACTTGTGATGACTCACATGACCCAAACTGGACTGAGGAGGAAAGGCGTTTCTTATAGACAGTCCTCAATAGGGATCTGTTTTCCCACCCATAGCTGTCTCCATCAGGTGGCTCTGCAGAAGCAGCTCCCAGCTTCTTGATTTCTGGGTGGGGAGAACCAGCAGGTACTGCAATTTGCAAAGATATGCACCTTTCCATGACAGTACATGCAGCATTGATATTCATGACTGATGGAGAAGGATCATGAACAGGAGATGCAATTCTTAAATCTCAGAACTTTGGATATGGTCTTCGAGCAGGAGAGGGGTTCCTCAAAACCAGGGAGAAAGAAATACTCTATACCAGGTCTCAACAAATCCCGGCTGCCAAGATTTTGCCTCTTACGCCTAGCAGCACCTCAGCAGACAGAGGTGCATGCACTCTGGAGCCTAAAAAGGGAGCTGGTGGCAGTGACACTTGCATTGTGTGTGTCTCACCCTTTCACCCCCACCACTGCTGAAAGCGCTGCTAGCAGCAGCTTTTTTTTTTTGCTGGTGAGGGTCTTCTGCATGCTGAGTTGTGGCCGCTGAAAAGTATCTGCAGCGGTTTTCAGCAGGGTTGGGGTGCAGGGACTGCTACACATCTTGGTCACTTCCATTTTTGGGCTGTCTGTCAGCTAGGTGTGCAGCAGATTTGTCAAGGTGTGCTCTGTACTGTTACTTTTTGACCAAATCATTATTTATAAATATGTTACAGAATGATGTGAAAGAAGGAACATGAGAGGCGTTGACCATCACTGCTCCTTATATTTTCAGTTGGGAGCAGAAGGTGTTATAGCACATGAGAAAGACAAAACTCACTGCTTTGGAGAACTTCCAGACTTGGGTGGATGCATAATCCCTATGTGGAACATATATACAGACCATCTCTCAAAGAACCTTTCAGTTCAATTGATTCATCTCTGAATTAAGAGCAGCCTACTGTGATATTTGACTACACAGTAATTACACAATTTTACTCAGTAGACCCGTTCCGTGCTGGAATACAGTCATATTACTCAACTTCAGCAACAACAATGTATTTTTATTATATTATCATTATATTTTTACTCCCAAGGACACTGAAGAGTCAACACCATTAAGAGAGAATAAACTGGATTCTGTTCTGTTTGTGCATCTGCAAAAAAAAAGATTAACTAATTCCAGTTACAGGGTTAATCACTTATGTCTGTGCAACTTCACTGGAGACAATGAAGTTGCCCAAGTGTTCATAATGGCATATGGTCTGTAGAATCTCAGTTACTGGTGATGATGTACAAGGAGGAAAAAACATTTTTGGATTTTCAGAACCCAGACTGAGTGTGAAGAGCCTCAGTGTGTTAAATAAAGGGATTTGGGGGGGTGCGGGGGTGCAGGGTAGACTGAGCATATTTTTAATGAAAATTATTGGGAGACACTAACTGGGATACAAAAAGGAACCCCACAATGCTATTTTTACAGTCACATTGCATAGAAAAAATATCACAGTTTAAGGAATGGCAATTCAGAACTCTATCCTGCCACTGCCAAGGTCTAAAGAGATGGGTTGGAACTTGCTCTTTATTGTTATTGTCACATGAATCATTTTGAAGCGAATTCTTCAGGTAAATATTCCTTGATTAATACACATATACAGTATCTCCTTTCACCTATGTTACTATGGACACTTGCACATAAAAGGGGGGTCACTTACTTAATTTAACTGATGTTTCTTCGAGATCCATGGTCCCTCTCTGGATTCCAAACATAGGTGTGCATGCAAGCCATGTGCCAAAACTGCTTAAAGTTGTCTCCACTGACTCATGTATGTGTCAAAAACTTATGAGACTGGGTAGACAAATGCCCCCTCAGTTCCCTCTTACTAACAGATGCCAAGGCCAGAGCAGAGTGGATAGAGGGTGGGACTGAAATCCAGATAAGGACCACACATCTTGAAGAACCATCAGTTATAGTAAATAACCTTCCTTTCTTCTTCAGGTACTGTACCCTATGTGGATTTCACACCCAGGTCGTGTGGTGAGCAGTGATCAGAGTGGAGGTGGGCGTGAGGGTGCAGTAGAGGTGAGAGCGTGCAGGACTGCTTGACTGACTGCCATATCTGCTGCTGCTGAGTTGGCTATGGCATAATAGGTGATGAACATGTGACTAAAGGATCACTTTGCTGCTTTAAAAATGTCTTGCACAATGGCACATCTGAATCTTGTGCTCGTGTGGCATTGATTCCAGGTGTCAGAGAGACTTGGTAAGGCAGTAACATGCTGTGAGGCAGTGAAAGATCCATTTGGAGATGTGCTGGAAAGAGGTCTCAGTGGTGTTCTGCTAATGTAAGAAAGAGTCCAGGTGTGCTGTGGAAAGTGCAGGCGTGCTGGCAATACGTCAAAGGAGTTTACTATGTGCTCTCTGTTGGATGTGTGTTAATTAAGGTAAAAATCTGGAATGGGATGACTTGACTGAAGGTGCGTTTGCCATCATGGGTGCAGTTCACTGATTCATTGTGCAGAAGCAATGGATACTAAAAAGACCAGCTTCATGGATTGGAAGGTGAGTGAGCAAGCGGGCAAGGACTCTAAGGGTGGTTTAATGAGGACCAAAAGAGTGAAGTTAAAGTTCTGGGGGTATGGGGTGAGGGGCGTGTAGGTTTCCTGACTGAAGAGAAGGTGTTAAGGAGACAGTGGAAGAATCAAGCAGTGATTGCATGACTGAAGGCAGAGAAGCCATATATAGGTGAGAGAAAGGCTCTCATCACTGCCAGTTGGACTCAAATGGAGAAGTGGGCAAGGCTAAGAGGTGGAGGTTAAATAGGTAGTCGAGGATGATTAGTATAGACACAGTGTCTATGGAGTGAAGACTGTTGGATGCTCAGTCTGTGAAGTATCTCCATTTGGCTTGGGAGCATATCCTGGTAGTGACGCATCAGTTATGCGTGACTATGTTCTGCATGGATGTGCAGCATGAATTGTCAATCCACAAGCACCATCCAAATTGCATGCCATGAGGTGCAGAGCGTGTGGGCTGGGTTGGCAGGTTTGGCCCTGTTATTGTGTGAGGTGTATTGGGAGAGTAGGAAATGGATTGAAGGACAAGTTGAAAGTTGAAGAAGGTCGGGGTACCAATAATGGCATGGCCAGAAGTGGGCTTTAAGTATGAGAAATACTTCATCTTGCTTCACTTTGTGGAATACCTGTGGGAGGCTTGTAACAGACATGAAAGCATAATGTAGTCCCTGTGTCCATGGGAGAAGAAAACCATCCCCTTGTGAGCCTTGCCTGAGAGCACTTCTGGAAAAGAAGAGGGGAAGTTTGTCGCTGGTGGCTGTCATGCACAGGTTCCATTGTGATCTGCTCTTCTGATGGAAGATGGAGCAAAGATTTGGATTGTGGAGGTCCCACTGATGGTTGCAATGGAAGTACCAACAGAGTGTCTGCCATGCTATTAGCTACACCTGGTAAGTGGGCTGCATGGAGTATGACTTTATGTTGTAGATACCAGTTCCGTGGTCTGTTTGCCTCCCAGCAAAGGACTGGTGATCTGGCTCCATATTCTACACGACCAATGTCACGTTGTCTGGGAGAAGCTCTACATATTTAGAGTGATTGAGAGGGAGAAGCACTTGACAGGTGCACTGGAACTAAGGATGTTGATGTACAACCTTGCTCCTCTGGTAAACCACAAGCCTTGGCTGAATGGTACTATGTGTGCATGCCCTAGCCTGTGCATGACACATCCATGGAAATGGAGATGTGGAACTTTTGGAGGTTGAAGGGGGTGCCTGCTATGATCTTGGATTGGTCACACCTCTATGAAAAGTTACCACTGAGAGTGAAATCATCTTTCTCTGGGCTGCACACCAAGCAGAGCCACAGTTACAGGCATGTCACATGAAGGCAGGAATATGGCATGACAGAGGAACATGCTGCCGTGTGTGTCAGCAGTGAAAGGCAGTGGCAGAGGCATGGGTATTGGAATGGCCCTGCCGCCTTGTAAAGAGAGATGAAAACAGTCAAGTGGTGCTTTGGAAGGAAAGCATTTCCATCACAGTAGCGTGTGCCTATAAAGGCAAGTTCTCTGGCTGGCACAAGGGTGAAATTTTCCTCATTGATGCAGATGCCCAAACTGCCTCCAGGTCCTGCAGCATGTGGATAGCGATGAAAAGGTGGTTGCAGACTCATGCCACTAGGAGCCAGTTGTCCAGTATAGAAACAGGGAGTGGCTCAGGTGTCACATATATGCTGCAACCAAAGTGAAAATCTTTATGAATACATGACGAGCCATGTCAATCCTGAAGGGGAGGGCATGAAATTGGTAACGGGAGAGTCTCCCCACAAAGCCAAGAAATTTGAGGTGGGCAATGTGGATGTTCACATGGAAATATGCATTCTTCATACTGAATGCTGCAAACCCAGGCTCCAAGGGGGAGGGAAGGAATGATATGGGGAACGCTGATCATTCAAAAATGAAATTTGCAGATGAACCAGCGCTTGCAAATCTAGGATAATGTGAAGTGCTTGCAGATCCAGGACAGGGTGAAGGTCCCTTCTTTTAAGGAAATAGGGGGGAAGAAAGCATGG
This sequence comes from Podocnemis expansa, assembly GCA_007922195.1. Lineage (NCBI taxonomy): Eukaryota > Metazoa > Chordata > Testudines > Podocnemididae > Podocnemis > Podocnemis expansa. Next base: position 705,051 of record ML682039.1, read on the forward strand.
CCTTGATGGTAGCTTGAGATCAATGTTCCCTCTAAGCTGCACAGGCGTGCAGGCTTCGCAGCCTGCCACAGCCCCCCCGTGCAGGGGAGGCTGCTGGAGCCAGAGGCCCTGCTCAGAGCTCCTGTGGAGCAGGGAGCTATTAAAACTCCCGCCCAGAGAAGCTCTAACAGAGCATGCCCAGAATGTCTGAGCATGCTCCGTTAGTGCTTCTCTGGCCCCAGGAGCTGTGGCTGGGCCATGCTGCTCCAGCGGCAGGGTAGGATTGCGGGCAGGGGCTGGGCAGGCTGGGGAGGTTACCAGGGGAGTGGGGCCGTGGGAAGGGGGTGGGGGGGCGTACACTCCAGGATCAGGCCCGCGGGGGGTGTGCGAGGATTGGGCCTGCGCGGGGGGTGGGGGGCCCCGCGCAGCGAGCAACGTGAGTTGCTTGGCTGCCAGAGGCTCTTAGAGGGAACATTGCTTGAAGTACATCCTATGGGATCCTTTCTGAAAAGATTTCTTTTGCAGAAGGTCTTTTTGAGCTGGATCTGAAAGGCTGCTCTAAAGAGAATTACAGGGGGAGGGAGAACATGTAGAACTCTAGGACGTATTCCTGGTATATGATGTCTAGTACCTTTCTCTCAGTGGTAACCTTTCTCTAATTGTGAGCAAAGAGACCAACATGGTCCCTAAAAATGAATGAGGAAACTAGGGGAGAGGTGAGGCAGGGTTTGTGTTTCTCTAGCAGTGGTCAAAGGGGTTGTTTTGATATGTGCTGCCAACAGGTGGAGGTGGTAGAGGCAGAGGTGGCAGAAAATCTGGATCATTGAGGATCCTGGCCGTGGTAGGATTGTTCCTGCTGATGTAAAGGATAAGGCTGACAGGTGGGCTGGGTGGGGTATTGGGAACAGAAAAACAGTTCTGGTAGCAGCCAGAGTGTAGTGTAGAGATCCAATGACCAAAGCTTGGCCTAAGGGTTTTTGAGAGAGTGCAGACTCTTGCTTGTCCTGTCACTAAACAATTTTTGGTTGCAAAAGAGGAGGTCCTCCAAAATGGTTTGGACCTCCTTAAGGAAACCAGAGGTTTGTAGCCAAGAGTCCAATCGAAGCACAACCCCAGGGGCTAGGAAGCATGCTGTGGCTGTTGCATTGATTGAGAGACTCGCTCATGAGTTTGCCCTCCCCAGTGGAGGAATTCAATTCTGTTTGTCTCCAGAAGGGAGGCTTGGAACTCCACAGTTTTGAGTACAACCTAAAATTGCACTTTACAGCTGGCTATGTGGAATTGCAGGCCTGGCGCAGAGTAAACCTTCCACTCAATCAGGTCAAGCTTCTTGACTGCTCCATGTGGAAGAGTGGCCCTGCAGTGCTAGACCTTGGACATGCCATGTACGCCATGCATAATGCACACACAGGTCAATGGGGCTACTTCAAGCAGTTCTGGCTCTGGTAATCGGCACACATGCACACCCACATGTGTAATCCACATAGGGAGGAGCACTTGAACAGAATTTTAGTGTAAAAGGTCATATATTTCTGCTATGTATATTCAGTCTTTTACACACAGTGACACTGAACATAAATTTGCTCATTCCAGTTAAAAATAAAGAAATCTCTTCATTTCCAACTTCTGAACAGGGTCTCACCCAAATGGACTCAAAGCACAGGGAAAAACTATCAGACTAATTTACTGAATATCAAAATTCTTTCCTGAAAAAATGCAATATACGGAACTGAATGCACAAAAACAAGTATTTGCATTGCTAACACATACAACTTCTGACTGGTTTTGGTTATACTGTTGTACTCTTTAAAGTATGATTTTTAATATTAGAAACGTTGAGTTGTTTTCACTTACCATTGCCGAGAGTCCAGATTTTTCAATTCTCTCAATAATTTAGAATTTTTCTTAAGTAGATGAAAGTTTTTTCTACAGATATATAAAACAAGGATTTAAGGGAAATGCACCACAGAATACATCAAGCAAGTTTCATAAATCAAATAGCTAAGTGAAGGTAAAAATGAGTATGATTTAAAATTCCCATCCATTACGACTAAACTGCATCAGTTCTGTCCCACAGACCTCCAAACTAGCAAAACCAGGTAGAGTAAATATTGAAAAATGCTTTCTTTCCACCTACTAACCAACTTCACAGTTCCCTCTCTCTTTTTCCAACATTTGCGAAAGCAAAGTGTTTTGTAGCCTGCCCTGAAGGTAACAAATTTAGGCTATTTCAGACACAGGGAGTCTTCTCTCAGGGAACACTAAGTCAGGGGCTCCATCTGATCAATATCAAGAGGGCGCCAGCATGAGCATCCCTGCAAATCACAACTGTGGAAGTATAGCAAAGGAGAAAGAAGAACTCTGGAGTTTTTTGAGGTGGTAGCAGCACTGTAAACAGATCCATATACTTTTACCTTTTATCCCAAGAATTCATTCCTAAGTCATTTAGCAACAGCCTACAGAAATAAAATGGTGCTTGTGGTTCTATGGAGCTTGGTTCTTCTTGCCTTGCTACTTTCATACCAAGATCAGAGTTGCATCTGTGTACATGCTCTTTTTCTTGTGCACTCTGCCTTATTATGGCTTCTATGATCTCGTTCTCTTGGTCACGGCTCATACCAAATGGTGGTGGTGACGGCTCATTTAGCTTTAGATGTGGATGTAAAAGGCACTCAGGACTAGTGTTACCAATCTTTTCCAACAAGCTGTCAAGAACATCTCCGCCTTCTTCTGTTTGAGAAAAATCTGTCTGGGCCTCACATTGTCCTTCATGACTACTTGAAATCACAAATGAATTATTTCCATTTTGATGTGCCAGACAACCGTCCAAAGGTCCATATAATATCCTGCCATCCCAAGAATATTTCCCTGAGATATCTCTGACAATTACTCTTACATCTGAGGGAGCTTCTGCTGGCTCAGTATCCACTGTCATTTCTGAAGGAATTTGAAGGTAAGATATAAGAGTACTGTCATTAAATACAAATAATTGCAAGTTTGGACTTCTGAAGACTTCTGAAGACAGCTCAGACGATTCCACATAAAAGTTATCATGATTCTCACTAATAAGGCTGTGAAGAATGGCAGGTCCTCCACTGAGGGGGAAGTGACCTAAGTGGTTTACTAGATGTGTCATAACCATCCGTGCCGTTAGAGGTATTAGTTCCAAGCTTCTTCTTTTTTTTTCTAAAAAACAGTTAATACAAAGAGAATAATCAACAGCAGCAATGAAGAGTAATTAAAATGGGCACCCCACACATTTCAGTCAAGTAATCCATTGTAGGTTATAAGGCTGTTTTCATTTTTATCCTTTTAAACCATCAATTTTTCCAAATAAAAAAACCCCTTTCCCATTCCTTCTCAACTAATCTTTAGATTTCACAATTCTCATTTGGTTATTTTATATTTATTCTAATTATATCCCCCTCAAAATGCAATTATCTGGAGATATGACTACCATGACAACCAATTAAAGTCATAACACTGATATTATGAAAAAATCTGACCTGAGACTGGCCATCAGAGTTGCCTTATCTCTCCTGTACTAGGCTTTTATTTATTTATAACCCACAAAGTATAGCTCATCCAGAGATATGAGAAAGAGAGGATGTTTAACAACAAGGAAGCTTGACTTAAGAAATCCTATGAAACAGGAAGGGTTAGATAATGTCTTTTATTGGACCAACTTCTATTGAAGAAAACAAGCTTTTGAGCTACAAAGAGGCCATCTTCAGGTCTTGGAAATGCACTCAAAGTGTCACAGCTGAATGCAATATGGAAAAGATTGTTTCACATAAACAAATTCCAGAGAGGTGGCCGTGTTAGTCTATTTCACCAAAACAAAAAAGGAGTTAAGTGGCACTTTTAAAGACTGACATTTATTAATTGCATAAGCTTTCATGGGCAGAATCACAATCTTGTGCAATAAATACGTTTGCTAGTCTTCAAAAGTGCCACAGGACTTCTTTTTGTTTAACATAAGCAGTTAACATGTATACTAAGGGACCATTCAAGGTGAAGTGGTCTGTTAACAGCCCCCACAGTCATCAGACAAAAAGAGGGGATAGCGGTGTCAGATTGTTATAGTAACATAATTGTAATCTAATGAGGCAGGTCTGACCTGTCACTTCCTGATCAACAATAAAGCAGTTGTCTATTTGCTATAACAGGGGTAGTCTTCCTTGCAGGACAAGCCACAATCAAACTTTTTCTGGATACTGCCAAAGTTGATATCACTAATGAAGTGTTGTTATAGCCATGCAAGTCCCAGGATACTACCGAAACAAGGTGAGTGAAGTAATATTTTCAGCTTCTGTTGGTGAGAGAGACAAGCTTTTGAACTTACACAGAGCTTTTCTTCAGTTTGGGGGAAACCAGAAATCTTGTTTCTCACACTAACAGAAGTTGGTTCAGTAACAGATCTTGCCTCACCCACCAATGAAGACAGTTTCTTAAGACCCAGTTTCTGAAGGAAGCTTGGGAAATACAGAACCTACCATAATTGCCAATGAGATAAAGAAATGATCTCAGCAGTAAAACTTGGCGGGAGAGGTAAAATAAATAACACGTTTACCTCTTTGAATAAGAATGAAGAGGAACACTTAGAAAGAGGCAAATAGCTTCCAGTTGAGAGATGGTAGTGTTATGCTAAATAAGAAAGACAGGACAGAACATGTACCTCAACTGTCATTGTGGAATCAGTTTACTATCACAACAGTACATCTCACTTCCAATGCCACCTCCCATCCCCATACCTCATTTCCTACTCCACACTCAATCCTGTTAAAAACAGCACCACTCTGATGGTTATACATCGTGTACAAAACAACAACCTCATAGCTAATACTACCTTGGCTAGGGTATATGAAAAACAATATAAGCAGGCACCATTTAATTACCTTAGAATTCCAAAACACCTTTAGCTAAAAACAACTGGGGGCACACACTGGATGGTACAGGAATCTATCCACTCCAAAGAAATTGTATTTTAAAAAAACACAGACTAACAAAATCTACAATGAGCTTTTGGAGAGCGTTGCTTCTAAATATTCCCACCTACGAATGTCTCCCTTTACTGCAGTTTGGTTTGTGAAGCCTTTAGCAAAGCAGTGGTTTCTGACACTTTTTGCCTCTGACAACACTGAATGTTCAGAGCTGATGTTTTAAGAGGTCACGAATTCCACAAATACTTCCATTTCTCCTGTTAAATCATAGTTCAAATGAGTGAGAAAGATGGAAGATGGGGCTTTGGGGGTCCACTTCTATTAACAAGACAATACTCTAACATACCAAAAATGCCTACTTTTCCAAGACAGGCATGAAAATGCAGAGCAAAACAAAATTACTTCACATTGCTGGAGTAACATTAGATATTAGCAGGCTGGTAAGAATGTCATTTTATTTATTTATTTATTTTTAGAAATAGAGAAATGCATATCTTCTGTTGTCAACAGTAGACAGCTGAACTTTTTATATGCCTGTTCGCCCAATTTTGACAAACTAAAATTCAACTGTTTCACATACACCCTTCTTTTCTCTTTTCTTTCTTTCTTTTTAAACTGGAACCTTCAAGAACATTTAATTTTACTACTCCTGTCCACTCTTCAAGGACACAAAGCAGCTGCCTGAGTTTTGTCACAATGGACTGGATACAGCTCTTTCTGAACCTAATCAATGACATCCCATTCATTTGCAAGAAGAGGTTACAAAAGCGTTGTCAGGTGCTTCCTCTTTCTTAAGAGCTGTGCACCAACAAGCCTCTTAATAAACAACACAACACGTATACAGTGCTTCACATCTGCAAAGACAGACACACAACACAGACAATGTGTGTCAAATGTTCTCTGCTGCTACTCTAGTCTGCAGTCTCATTAAATCTTAAATATCATAGTGTACTAGCAACAGCCTAATTTCATCTTATTTTTCTCTTCCTCACAACTTCTTAGCTATGTTACATACTCTTCAGAATGATTTTATGTCCAAACAAGTTCTTACTGTTGAAGAACATCACCACAGTTACAGAGCGAGCTCTGATTTAGATCCCTTAGTCCCTTGAGTGCATCCCACAGGTCCCCGACCTGGATTCCTGAATGTCTCTTTGGGTGTAACAGATCATCCTACCATTCTTGGACTGGATTCTGGGCTGCAACTCCTTATCAACTTTGCTAACTTGACAGACCAACCTGGTATGCGGATCTGGCACCTTTAAGCCCATCTCCTCTGGAAAATGGCAACAAAATAAGTTTGCAGTGATATAGAAATAACTTTTTTCAGAACAAAGCTTTATTGATTCTTTCAGCCAAAAGTACCTAGCAATCAAAATCAAAAGTTAAAAATATGAAGGCATATACCCATATTTCCCCTTACCTAAACCCTGAGCTTTCCTTAAAATTTGTAATAAGGTCCATTCAGTTTAGATTTTGGGCTGGGAGGAACTCACTGCAGAAACATGTGCTCTCTGTCATACCTTCTGATATCAACACAACTCCAGCTGCTGTTGACAATCCTCTCAGCCTTGGACTCCCCCTCCAGTTTAGGCTAGCATCTTTAAGGTTTTAATATATCCCTTGATCCTAAAAGTTTGGCCTGGGAAGAGTACAATTTGCAATCCTAGTAGGCACCAAGCTGGGTTTTTTCCCCTACCATTTCCCAATAGACCCTTCCTATTTCATATGATGCTATCTTTGTCAATGTGTAGTTTGATGCTAGTTTTCCCTTAGCACCACCCTTTAACTGAACTTGTATTCAGAAATAATTGTATCAAACCAATATATTGAGGTCCACAAGATGTTAAAACAACGCACAATTCCCACATGCTCTACCAAGAAAGATGACTGTTTCGAAGTTCTTTATTCAGGTATTTAGCATTTATTTCACTGTGGCATAATCAACTACCTGATAGGCTTCAAGTTCATCCCAACATTGCAACAGAATATAAAGATCCATAAAAATCAGCAGAATAAGGCTGTGAAAGAGTGCCCATGCCCCTGTCCATACTTCATAGTTCATGACAAAAGAACAAAAAACCTGCTTAAGGCTTTTAACAAGGGGACTGACCAAAACTAGGTACAACCAGGTCCATTGAAGTCAGCATCTGAGCTAGGCTACTAAGCTTTTATTGTTCACCAGTCACTCTCCTCTCAGTGGGCTGTCTCCTGCATGATGAGGCATGAATCTGGTACTCTTCTGTGTATGACTGAGGTGGAGAAAACTAGTTTGGAAAGTGGAGATAGCTGCCCTGGCTGAAGGATCTTGGTATGGCTGGTGAGTGAGGCCAGAGCTTTCTCTATAGATGGCAGAGTGGTGCTGACACAAGGACCAGAGTTGTGAGAGAGAACTGCTTTCACAACAACTAAGCTGCAAATACCACATCTAAGTCATGAGAATTAGAAAACTAAATATGTTAAGCAAATAATGTCTCTTGTTTCAATTTCATTTCTCTATTTTTAACAAACCTTGTCTTTTTTACAATTATTATTGTATTAGTAATTTCATACAGTCTGCCCTCAAAGAGAAGAAAAACCTCTCCCATAACCTCTAAAGAGAAGCGCTGAAGGGTAAAGATTCTCTGAACCTTTGTATTTTTCTTGTCCATCTCTGGCAAAGTGTATGAACACACGTATCCTATTTCAGTGAGGTGTTGTGATTAGGCTGTGGTGGGTAAACACAAAGTTAGAAACTGAAGGGCCAAGCAGAAGAGTTGGAGGGGGTGAACATTACTGAGGTGCTTGCTGGTTATATGACATGCACACGAATAAATAAAAAAAGATGACAAAGATACAGTCAAAGGGAGAAACATGCCCAGTTTCCTGCATGTATTTTGTCTTTTAGAATAACTATGTTCAATATTCCTTTAATGTTCAGATATTCATTAATATAAAAATATTGACAGTGATTTCAAGCTGTCAGGTTTCCAGATTGTTGGGGACTATGTCTAATTTTCTTGTGATTGCTGGGAATACTAGAGAAATGGGAGAAACAAACAGAAAGCTTTATCAATTTTAATTTATCTTGCAACAATTAACTTTTTGTAGTTACTGGATAGTTACCTTGCAGAATTAGTAGTCTGCTGTCTGCCTAGGTTAAGTCTAAAAAAAGTATACATGGTATTGTTTCAACAATCCTTACTGGTACTAAAGCAGCTCTTACTGAAATGGTTTCCTCTTTCCTCTGACCTGATTAAACCTATTGTACTGTTGCTGCCAGCTACAATGAGTGATGAATAATACAGTAAGTAAAAGTCATATGCAAGTAAACAAAAAAGCAACAAGAATTCCTTTTTAATCTTAGTTTGAAAATAGCAGGACAGTCAAATGGAACAGCATAAAAAGCAAAAAAAGATGAGAAACATTTTGTTCCACCTAAAATGGCAAACCTATCTCACATCTATTTTTATCCTTCTGCTCTTCACAAAATGTACCCACTCTGCAAAAAATGGGGTGCAGAGCAATTCGTTTTAACACTTCAAATCTTTCTGTTAAAGTAAAAATGCAGGTAACAAAGGGAGTAAAATGAAACCATGCTGAATGATGAAAATTTGTTCCAGTATGAAACAGACAAAGAACTGTATTTCACAGTAGCATAGAACATCTGGTGTTATTTTGCACATCCTTATACTACATCTGTATTTCTGAATCCTGTGTAAAAATACTTCTATGGTATGATTTACATGCATTTTTAGTACAATACTGCACTCTGGAAGTTATTATTAAACTAATTGCTGTATTAATTATAGTCACTGTTTTCCCTCAGTGAAGGCATCATTCTAGGTTTTTTTTAAGCAGGTGAATCACATGACATGACAAACAAATCTGTATTCACCATTAAATGTTTGAAATATGCATCTTTCTCCCTCATCTAGGAAATGTTTATTTGTCCATTTAAAGTACTACAATCACAGGAGTTTTTCTTGCAACAATCTGCAAGAAATACTCCTTTTTCTAGGGCCATACTAGAATTTTACACCACTGAGCTTGCTCGAGTCTATGGATAACACATTTTGGTTTTCAGTAAATCAGTATCTTTACCAAAGATTTTCAGTATCCATCTCTTTGTTGAGTTTTCAGCTCAAGACCTTAGGTTATGTCCAAATCCTCATTCCTACAGACACTCCTAATGACTCTAGTTGAAATCAGTATTTGTTAAATTAAGGTCATTTTTAGTAAAAGGTGATGAGCTAATGCTGATTGGAAAGTTTTCGTATTATTCCATCAACACCAGATCACTGAACACTATGTACTTGTTTAGTTTCCCATAAAGGGGGAAAAGGTGTTCAAACACAGCACATAATGGAAAAGACATTGTTCTCAAAGGAATCTGACACCGAGTTAATTTTATTCACACCATTTTAATTCAGTATATGCCACAAGCAAAAGTGATTGCCCTATGCCATCACATCTATGACTGTTATAGGCAAGACAGATGGAAGAGGTGACATTTCCTCTCTATTCATCCTAGTAGTTTAATCACTGGCAATAAGTATTAGTACACTATTATTGCATGAGGGATTAACTGACTGGATTAACAGTTGTGCCTTTTTACAATGCTCTTTTGAGGTTACAAGATCCTAAGAATTTCATAAGACATCTGCAATCTAGATAGTTCCAAACTATTGTACATCAGAACCCAACTTATTATTACGCTTCTTACCAATCTGAGGACTTGAATTCAATCTAACCTCAGAATTTTTATGAAAATTAAATATGAATTAATAGATAAGGTCCACTTTCTCTTCCATACATGACTAAACAAAATTAACATAGAAAGCATACTCAGAATACCCAATACTATTATCCCTTTAGACTCCAAATGAGAATTTCAAATCAGACTTAACAGGGACAAAAATTTACCCTCTTGCCATTCTAACTCGGAGGTACTGGGACTTCCCAGTCTTCTATCTTTCCAAAATAGAACAGCAGCTTCGTTCTGTAGTTAACTAGTTGACAGATTTCCCTTCCAAAAAATGGCTCTTGAAGTAAAAACATTTACTGTTTGAAGTCCTAGTTAAGATGACTAGGTTCTCTTTTGGTGTACTTTCAGCTATAATTTATGCAAGGTTGCTACCTCCTCTACAAAGAAATTCTGGTTTTGATATATTATAGCTGAGCTCAAGAGACATAAAACATTCTGGTTTCTCACTGATACTCTCCTTGTATTATGAACTCACCCAACAAAAGTGAAATCCAGACTATGAACATGTTGAACAACAGTTTTCACTGTAAAATACCTGTAGAATTATTAAATGTTAGCAGTACAAGAATGCTTTTCAACTAAAAAATGGCACTGAGGTGGTGACTAAACCCTCAAATCATTAATGTTGAACTGCTAGCAATCTTCATGTTATTTTCTGTGGAGTTACTCACCCTCAAGAACAGTGAGTAGATTTCCCAAATCTGTGGAAGAATGGGAGTGTACCGGTTCAGAATTCTTGACATTTCCCAGTGGTAAAAATGGATCATAGTCATTAGATGACAGATCTGCAAGGCTCAGTGTATAATGGCTCTGCTGTGTATATGTGCTTGAGCCATAAACGCAACAGTGCAACACCTGCAAGAAGGAGAAAAGATAAAAAATGTGCTGGAAATACATTTACAAAATAAATCAAGTCAAGTGACTTAGAGTCTCCCAATTTACTATGGTGGTAAATTCTGACACACTATAGCTTATACTTAGAATACAGACTGTGTGTAAATCTTACTGCTTCTTCCTGTGTAACACTGCTAAAGTTCCAAAGTGTCCACCCCCTCATTTTGCATCTGGACTAGCACAACATCATCCCATTACAACATTCTCCTTCCTGGCCTTGAAAATTGAATCTCTTCCCCTGCTTCTACCATTTCTAATTGTTGTTGCAAACACAATTTTCCCAGCTCATTGTGTCTTGACTAAGTCACCCTTCTCTTTGCATTCCTCCACTGGCTTTTGTTTCTCCATCACATCAAACATTCCTTTTAAGGCCCTGCAAGCTGTATCCTTATCCCTACCTACCACAGCTCCAAACATCAAGATGTTAAGACATGCCTCCACTCTGACAATGCCATCAGCCTTCATCATACACTTGTTAAATTTTCAAGCACCATTGCAATTTCCCACGCTGTCTCTCATGCTTAGGAGGACCACAGAATTATAGGGTTAGAAGGGACCTCATGAGGTCATCTATTCCAACCCCCTGGGAAAAAAAAACAAAGCAGGGCCACTCTCACTAAATCATCCCAGCTTTGTATTAACTCAGAAGCCACCCCATCAGTTGTCCCATTGGCACATCTACCATCAGGCCCCAATGATCAGTTATGTGCCAGTCTACACAAATTACAGAGAATTCTTTCCTGGGTGTCTGACTGAGGTATCTTGCCCACATATTCAGGGTTTAACCATATTGGAGTTGGGAGGAATTTTTGCCCGGGGCAGATCTGGAAAAGGCTATGGGTTTGTTTGTTTGTTTGTTTTTTTAAACTTCCCTTGTAACATGGGACATGACTCAATTGCTGGTGAATTCTCCATCTCTTAAAGTCTTTAGTTTAAGTCATGATTTGAAGACTTTAACAATACAGCCATTGATCAGAGGCTCATTGCAGGAGAAGCTGGTGAGGTTCTGTGGCCTGCATTGTGCAAATGTTCAGACTAGATCTGGGTCTCCAAACTTTTTCATCTGAGGGCCTATATGCTTTTACTTAATTACTAGCAGGCCAGACATCTGACCTGCCTGCCAGCTCCCTAGCTCCCTTCCCCAACCCGCCCGCCTACGAGTAGGCTGTAGTTTGGAGAGCTCTGGAGTGGATGACCATGTTGGTCCTTTCTGATTTTATGGTTTATGAACTCCCCGCAAACACCTGCAAGGCTATTTCATCTTTCTTCAATCGCTCCATACAACTCTCCTTTGCTGTGATGCCTACTAAAAACTTGACAAAATATATATTTCGGGTCTTATATTCAATAGTCACAGCTCTGACAGCAGGAGGTGCATATAGTTTTCATCTGGCTCCAACAGCCCTCATAAACAAGTATGTAGTAGAGACATAGCACTTCTTAAGGTCCTCAAGACAAACACCTTGCTTTGTGAAGTTTATTAGTCATGTTTCTCCTAGCAGAACTTCTAAGCTCCTTAGGAGTATGGACACTTCTTCTATGGTGTTTTGAGATCTGTTGGCCAACACTTTTTCTTTATTTCTCTCAAAACTGCCAACATTGAAAATTTTATACTCCAGAATCTATGTGCATAAAATGGAGCTCTTAGCAACAATTTTTTTAAAAAGTTGGCTTTTATAATGTAAATAGAAAGCATTATGACATGCAACATCCATAATGTACTTTTTAATCTTTTTTAATTAATCTATACATTTTAGTTCTTTATCCACCCAATGATTAAAGCATTTAAATAATCATTTGAAAGTCAAAACGATATCAAAAATATGACACAGCAGCCCTGAAATTTCATAAGAGTAGTTTTAACTCCTCCAAACATACCAAACAGATTTACTTTTAATTTTACTGAAAATTAAATCTACTCCTATATGTTAGGAGTGAAATTTCCATTTGTTTTCATAACTGAATGGACTGAAACACCACTAAATGCAAAACTTCATTGCAGTCTAAATGGTGGAGGCAACACTCATGCTTTCATAATGCTCTTGTTCCTAACAGATCCAAGATAGGAATATCTTGACCCATTTAAAAACACTACTGGATTAATTGTACCAGACTTATTTCCATACTCACCCTATATATGTAATCCAGTAAGGGAGCTTTGGATGAATGCTGATCTTCCAGAATAGTAGAAACCGGCTCTAATAAGGTTTTCATTGGGAGGGCCATGCACCAATCCAACAAGCAAAGTAATAATGAAACTATAAACTGAACAGAAACATGCAAAAAAATACACAAGCAGTACTCATCCAAATTCATCAAAATGTTTACATTTTAGCATGATATTTTAAACAGATTCAGGATTAAATTATTCCATTTAATTTGTAGTTCAAATAGCAAAAACAATTGGGAGTTTGCATTTGAAGTCTCATACCTTTTTATCTGTTTCTACAGAGGAGTATTCAGCACTCGGCAAAAGAAATGCAATAGTGGCCACAAGGATCTGCACAGAAACCAAAACCCCAGGCAAACAAAGTTATAAAAAGGCATTTTGGATTTTAAGTACAAGGTCTGAACCATACACTTTCAATAGGCTTTTGATATAAGGAGCAGTTAGGAGCCCTTTTTGTATGTAGCATCTGAATGCAACAGAGTTCCACATTGCTAGCAGATTCTAAAAATATATTGCAAATTGGAAAAGAAAAAAAAAAAAAAAACAGGCTCCAGCAAGCTATAGCAAAGAACTTTGCTAGTAATGTTTGCAGAAGGAAGCCAAGAAAATTAAGAGGTCTACAACTGTAACTTTGTTAAACAATGATTCTTTAGACAGTTAAAAACGGTTAGTTAGAGTATTTTCAGTTCTATGAACAATCAACACAGAATATCAGATACATTACTGTCAATTCCCATACATGAGCATTTTAAGAGATAAGACATACTTCAGTAATTTTCCTCGATAGAGATGATTCATACTTCTGAAGCTTTTCCCAATAAGAAACTAGCAGTTGAAGAACATCACAGGCTACCTGAGCTACCAGTTTATTAGAAAACTGTAAGAGAAAAAGTAAAATTAAACAAGAAGTATCACCCCAGAAAAAAATATCCACATATAATAAACAACAGTGTCAGAGTTTCTACTATTTTAAACGGTGCGACAGCCATAAAAACTACATTACAGGGAAATGGAGGTTATTCGTAACTGTAATTCTTTGACATGGCTCTGCATATCCATATTTATTGGTTTTGCACTGCCTACTGATGCCTAATGCTAGAACCTGCTCCAAGCAGCGCCCGCTTTTCTGTCCACTCCCTTGTGCTCTGAATGTTCTGAAGGTGAGAGTGTATAAGAGGGTGAAAAGTGCCCTTCACAATCTCAGTTCCTTTTACTGCCAACTCAGAGAAGCAGAACAAAAGAGAGACAGAGAAAAAGGGGAAGTCAGGTGGGAAGCGTGATTTGCAGAGCCATCCTGAAGAATTCTGGTTACAAATTGTCAACCTTCACATCTTTTTCAAGTAGCTCTGCATATTGTCATTTATGGGTAGTGAGACAAGCAGTGCTGAAAAATCCCTGGGGCAGGAGTTCCAAGCCTGTGGCTCAGGGGCCCTGAGGGGTCCACAGAGTGATTGCAAGGGATCCACAAATACATCCTGCCCCAGCTGCTGCTGTCCAGCAATCCATGTTGGAGAGGGCTCTTAAATCAAGGTGTCACACTTACAGCCTGCAGGGCTGGATCCAGCCCACCCAGGGCACTGATCCGGCCTGCAGAGCTGCTGCCTGGAAGCTGTCTGCAGCAGCAAACTGCAAAGACAGGTTCCTGGCACAGCAGGGTTAAGTGTGCTTCTGTCTCACTCACCTGATCCAAGTCACAACACAGGAGAACAAAGGAAGAACTCCAGCCAATTCTGGCTCAGCTCTGCTATAGTGTGCCAACCAATCAGAGTCTCAGTCACAATGGACTCGCCTCCTGGAGAACTGCCACACTGCCCTCCACCCCAACTGTTCATTGTCAGTCAGTCAGCATGGCAATTTCACTGAAAGCACATTGCACAAATCATAAATAAAAAAAGAAAGAGTGGCTGGTGGCCCATGTGGGAACAAGCCAATCAAAGGCCAGCATTCTGAATGACTGACGGTGAGTGGGCTGGGAGGTGGAAAGGCAGGACCCCTGCCTGGCTGCCTATAAACTGAGACTGTGACTAGGAAATGGAAAGGGAAGGGGAGGGGCTCAGGTTGCCAGTGTGGGGAAGGTGGGCCCACAGGGCAGGCAAAAGGGAAGGTGTTGCAGAGCCTGCAAGGTTGGGGAGAGGGAAAGGGAGCCCATGCCGCTCCGAACATGGAGTAGGAAAGGGTTGGAGAGCCCCTGCAGCCAGATGGTCTTCAACAGGTGTCCTGCCTCCTAATGTGGCCCCCCACACTGAATGAGTTTGACATCTCTGCTCTAAATGAATTGTATTTGCCTGCTGTGAGCAGCCACACCCTGGATCTGTCGCCACTCCTTTTGAGCAGGGAGGGGCAAGGTGCTCCATGGCCTGCAGTCAGTCCCCAATAATATCTGTGATCGTTTGGAGGTCCACAATTTGGGGGGGGGGATAAGGGTTAGGGGTTAAACATTAAAAAGGGGCCCTCATACTTGAAAAGGTCAGGAACCACTGCCCTGGGGGAGGGAACAAGGTCCTAACTACATTGAGACTGAAATGCTGCCCTACCAAATTGAGGCCAAACAGAGCTTGATGTTTAATTAAAAAGTGTTCATAGAACTCCATGTTGAAACCATGCAAATTTCAGTAATAGAAGCTGGCTTAAGGGAAGTAAAAGAAGCTGCCATAACTCTAGTGGAACGAGACCATACTGCTGTTAGGTATAGGAACTTTTGCTAGCATCTATCATTCAATAATACATTGTTTAATCCATCTAGAAATAGTCTGGGAAGACTCTGTATAACCCATGGGTGTCGCTGGTGCCAGGCACATGGGGCCTGTGCCCCGAATCCCAGCGCCAGTGCCCTGGGTCCTGCGGGGCCCCCCGCCTCTGCCAGTCTCCGGCTGCATCAGGCTGGAGAACTGGGGTGCAGCCACCCGCAGCAGCAGCGGCCACTTCCACAATACTGGGTGGCCCTGTGGCTGCAGCTGCTGCTCCTGGCCCTGTCCCCGCCACCCGCAGCAGCAGCAGCAGCTTCCGGCCCCTTCTAAGGCCGGATAACCTCATGGCCGCAGCTGCCGTTGCCGCTCCCTGTCATCCCCGCCCAGGGGCGTGGCTTGCGGCCAGGGCCTGGGCTGGTGCCCCAGGTCAGTGACGCTCTTGGTATAACCCATGTGATTCTTAGAATATGACACAAACTAGATGATTTTCCAAAATGTTTAGTTACAGCTAAAAAATATGCAAAAGCTCTTCTTACATTCTAAATATGTAAAATAGATTCCATTTTATTAGAATGTACTTTGGAAACAAATACACCAGTGTATTAATCATCCAAATGATGTGAAAATGAAATCACTTTTGGCCAAATCTGGGATCAGGCTCAAGAACCACCTTATCTTTATGAAAAGATGTAAATTGTGGATCAGCTGTCAAAACATCTAATTCACTCACCTTCCTGGCTCACATTATGGCAATAATGAATGTCACCTTATGGGATAACGGATAAATAATACAAAGACCATGAAGCCAAGGGGGCAACAGGGTCCGTATTGTAGTTTTAGCTACATTCATGAGGATCTCAGGGGAAGGACAGGATTTTTCAAAGTGGGATACATAAGCTTCAAGCCATACAGTCTTAGATACAGATGAAGAATCCTGCCCTGTTACAAAATAAAGGACCTGGGAAAAGAGGAAGATGGTGCCAGACAGTTGAAGATCTTTAAACTATTGCTGATGTGGCCAAGCCAAGCCAATCACAGCATCAGATCTGACTTATCCTGATGTATCTTCATCATTGCTTTCTGGATCAGTGGAAAAGGAGGGGAAAGCATATAGAAAGCCACTTACCCAGTGCACAAAGAAAGCATCTGAGATAGATTAACTGTCCTGACCACATTCTAACAGAAGAGGCAACACTTTTCATCGAGCCTCATAGCCTACAGTCTATGGCTGATTTCACCTAAAAAAATTCTGAGTGAAAAGGACATTCAGAAACCATTTGTGCATTTGAGATGTGTCCCTGCTGAGATAATCTTCAACCATATTCTCTCCTGTTTAGCCATCATCACCGGAGAACATCATGAAGAATACACCAGTTTCATAATTTGATCACTTCTGCAGAGAGCACAGAGGATTAAGCAATTTATTTGCTGATTAAGCAAGGAGTCCTGTGGCACTTAAAAACTAAAATTTATTTATTGCATGAGCTTTCAGGGGAGAAAAATCTCACTTTGTCAGATGCTTTGAAGATGGAGGAACTTGCAGAATGGGAGGAAGTAAATGCAGGGAAGTGTAAGTAAAGGGATGAGGATCTGATCCCTTGACTCACTCACACTTCCCTGCATTTACTTCCTCCCATTCTGCAAGTTCCTCCATCTTCAAAGCATCTGACAAAGTGAGATTTTTCTCCCCTGAAAGCTCATGCGATAAATAAATTTGTTAGTTTTTAAGTGCCACAGGACTCCTTGTTTGTTTTACTGAACTAGACTGACACGGCTGCCCCTTCAGAACTCAGATTTGATCTGTAGGACCTGAGGCAGCCAAACCTGCATCAGCCTCACAGTTACTTGCACAAAGAAGAGTTTACTTGCCACAAAACCTATAAAGAAGGTTACTTTCTGATATTGATATATCTGAATATATAAAACATACAAGAACTATTTTTCAAATTCTGTCTTCTGGTAAAAAGGCTTTTCATGCAACCAAGTATGGAGCCTATAAATAAAATTTTCAGAGTTGGACAGAAATTTGACTTTTTTGGCATTCAGAAGAAACCCCAGATCTGAAATAAAAAAGGCATTGGTAGAGCCACATGGCTGATTAAAACCTAATGAACAGCTTTTAACAGATAATCATCAAAATAGGAGTAAACAAAAATACCCTGCTTTCTCAACTGAGCTGCTATGACAGAGAAGTGCTTTGTAAAAACTCTTGGTGCTTTGGCTAGGCCAAACAGCTTCCTCTTACACTAGAAATAGTGTCCTGCCACCACAAAGTGAAGGAACTTTTGATGACTGTGTCAAAAGTACAGAAAATGAGTTCTTTAAACAGAGAAACAAACCCAATCCATAACTGAAAGCTTCAATAGTTAATGCATGGAAACAAAACTTCAGAAGAAGTTGTTCAGGTTTCTTAAGTCTAAAAGAGAATGATCCCCACCTAGTCAATTTTAAGCACCATCAAGTACCTTGAATAAACCCCGATTTTGTAGATTTTCTGCTACCTCCTCAACAGCCCCCAGGAGAAGAAACTGCTGTATGTCTGGAAGTAGAATAGCCTTGTGAGGTTTTCTGAAAAGAAAAGGGCAGGGGAACCAAAGCGGTAGTTTCTTCAATTGAATGGCACAGCCCATCTCCATTTGTCAGATGTAAATAGGTCTTCATCTGATAATAAAATGTGCTACCATGTCTCCAAACACAGGAAGGGAAGTCTTCACTGACTAATTCTAGACTCTCAATCTTCATATCATATTTGAGACCTGATATGCCACAGAGATGACAGAAAGGCAGCAGATTACTTAGAGGTAGGCCTCAATTTAAAACATCTCCTCTTATGCTAGCTCTGAGAATACACAGCCTGCTCGTGCTGTGTAGAAGTTTTTGGTTAGACAAGAAGTAAGCTGAAGATGACTGTGGAAAATGTACTCTCTGATAATGGAAAGAAGGAATAAAATGTCTCCTCCTAATAGAAATAATAAAGCCTGAAGATTTTTTTTTTTTTTTTTTTTGTCTTCAGCTTCTCCAGCAATTCATCTGTCTTTTCACAGAGAAGACCATCTCCTTCAAAGGGGAGATCTTCCACTTTAATGGCAGTATACAGAGACAGAGAAGAGGAACAAAACCAAGCATATCTTTTCAAAGTAACTGCAGAAGTCAGTGATCTAAGCAGAAGAGTCAAAGGTATCAGATGAAGTCCTGAGAGAGTGCTTTGCTGCATTTTGACTCTCCTTTGGGACTGCATTTGCTAAACTCTTTGTGTCATCTGGGAAATCCCACCCAAACAGCGTCTTCTTTTCCCACAGGTGAAGCTGATAGCAAGCCTTAAGCTTGATAATTTGCCACTCTAATACCAAGAGAGGAACAAGAGAAAACCTTCTTCCCTAGGTAATCAATCTTCCACCCTTCTGTCTGCAGGGATGTAAAGTGCCTGTACACACCTAGTCCTACTACTGGCAGCGGTCACCACCAGCAAACAGTATGAAAACTCTTCTGATTTAATTTTTCCACTTTCCTGGAAACAGTTTGGCAAGAGGCAGGCATGGCCCAAGCACTTTGCAGCAAACCATCAAGGACCAGTAACAAGATCCTATTCTCAGAGGTAGCCCCAAAAATGTCTCATACCAGATGGGGATGACTCCTGAATAGGCACCGAAATAAATGTGAAGTGGATACCACTCGATCTACTAAATAAAAAAAAATTGCAGTATGGCCCAGAAGGGGAAGATGAAAAAGCCACTCCTGCAATGCTTCCATGATGAAAAATCAGGATCATGGTCTGTGTTTGCATGTTCTTGTTTAAAAAAAGGAACAAACTCCTCCCCATCTTCTTCAGATAAGGTACCAGGGACAACTCTCTCAGATGCCAGGATTTCTCACTCACTGTCATGGGGCATACCATTTGCTGCTGACTGGCAACTCCACCTGGTACTCTGGGGATTGGCTTGAGGCTGACACCTTCCCCACCTCCAGTTTGCACAGAGTCACTCGTCTGCCTGCAGCTCCTCCCCCAGACTCAAGAACCTCAGCATTGTCTTTGTGGCTCAGCACTCCAATAGCGTTCCCCCTTTCTGGGGGCTTAGCTTCTCAGTAGTCTTAGACCGTCGTCTTGCTTAGTGCCTTTAGTGCCACTTACCCAGTGGCTGGTAGGGGAACTTGGGGCTGCCCTCATCTCTGGATTCCAGGCTAGGAATCCTCAGCTCTGCTTTATCTCTGGGCTACTCCCTATTGCTGATTCCTCTTTTCCTCTTGGGTCTATCAGTACCCCAAACCCTCCTTCCTCTTCCCAGAAAGCTCCTGCAGACTCCACCCTCTTCCCTTTTTCTGGTAGTGTCTGACTTTTCCCAGCAGCCCCT
The DNA here is from genome assembly GCA_007922195.1 of Podocnemis expansa. Taxonomy (NCBI): domain Eukaryota; kingdom Metazoa; phylum Chordata; order Testudines; family Podocnemididae; genus Podocnemis; species Podocnemis expansa. Next base: position 724,820 of record ML682039.1, read on the forward strand.
TCTCCTCTCAACTCCTAGGCATTATAGGTCTTGCCTATTCCTGCACAGCTATACCTCCTTAATTAGTTGCCTAATGGGTTAATTGGCCCATCTGTCCTACATTAAACTCTGCAGGGTGAGTGTAGGCTAGTCACCCCATCACATGCACCTAATCCTTTATAGATGAACCATCACATGTCCATTCATAAAGAAGACAACTGAAAAATCCCTGTGACGTCTGCCAGTAAGACCCTGAAGCCTATCTCTGCAAGGTGCTCGTCAAACCTGCTCTTAAAAACTTCCAGTGATGGAGATTCCACAACCTGCCTAGGCAACTTATTCCAGTGGTTAATCACCCTGAGAGTTAGGAATCTTTTCCTAATGTCCAACCAACACCTCCCTTGCTGTAATTTAAGCCCATTGCTTCTTGTCCTATCATCAGTGGTTAAGGAGAACGGTTTTTCTCCCTCCTCTTTGTGACAACCTTTCAGGTGCTTGAAAACTGTTATGTCCCCTCTCAGTCTCCTCTTTTCTAGACTAAACAAACCCAGCTCTTCCAATCTTCCCAACATCTACAGCAAAAACTGACACAAAACAATCACCAACCCAATTTACTAATTACCAACTATTTGGTATGATAGAAATTCACTGAACATCATCTCTACGCAAGTGTCTCCTATCTCTCACCAAAATTTATTTTCAAAATGACTTAGAAAGTTTTTATACAGCTGCAAAAATTTATCATTCCATAGCAACATGCTATTCCTGTGGTACTGTGTCTCTTCAACACAGGTGAAGAGACTGTATTCTGTGAGCAACTGTACTACAGTGTATGAAAATAAGAATCTTTTCATGATTCTTTCATTTCCTCTGCTAACACATTAAAGTAGAACTGTTTCATTTGTTCTGTCTCAACTGATACACACGAGACAGAATCAAGCAACACTGACAGAATGGTAGAAAACTGTATGGTCATCAGTTCCTCAAATTTATAAGCTCTAGCGCAATGGTTCTCAAACTTCACTGTCTTGTGAACCCTCTGGACAACAAAAATTACAACAATGGTGGGGAGGAGCAGAGGGGGAGATACCAAAGCCAAAACCTGTGACTTGATGCCCTGGGCAGGGGAGACCAGGGGAAAGGTGAAGCCTGAGGGGCCTCAGTCCTGGGCTTTACTGAAGTGTGCAGTATCTCAATTCATAAAGAAAATAATTGGGATAATCAGCTAGGACATATCTTGATCATAGGTCAGAAAAGCACTTAAAGTACATGTTTAACTTTAAGCATATGCTTGGATAATATTTCAAATATCTAAAATAGTGTGCTCATACAAATGTTCCCCTTTATTCATCTCTCAAACCCATTTCACAGTAATACCTTTAGTGTCACACCTATAACATTTATTGCATCCTTCACTTGAGGATGGTGTGTGCACTCTACTAGTTCTTCACATATCCAAACTCCAAGGCAGCAAACAGCTATACACCTTTTGAAAAGAAAGGGAAACAATGATTTAGTTACAAGCTTCAAAAAGAGAACCCTTCTCCCTTAATATTCTTTCCTTTCTGAAAATGTATTTTGGAAGATTTACAGTGATTTCTTAATGACACAGTACAGATCTGTTTTAATGACAAAAAAAATTATTGTTAATTTACCAAAAGCAAAAGATCAAATAGAAAGTTTGGGGATGGAGAGAGAGTTTGACATTGATTAAATGTCAGGTGACCTGAAATTTTAAGCCATATTCAGATTGTCTGAAGCCCTCATTTTGTAAAAATAATCAGATCCAAAATGCCTAACTCTTACTCTCCCCTGAGGTGAGCAGAACGGGTACGTCTACCCTGAAGAGCTTTTCTCGGGACAAGGAGGCTTATCTCGAAAAAACTTTTCCATGTCCAGGCAGGCATTTGCTTCAAAAAAAAAAAAAAAAAAAAGGCAGGTCTGTATTTTGGAAAAACTAAGCACATTTTTGAAAACGGTAAACCTACTTTAATTTTAAAAGAGCAAATCTTTCAAAATAGTTATTTCAAAAAAAGCCATTCCAAGACATGGAACTGGCTTTTTTGAAATAATTACCAAGGGATTCCCCCTGGAGGGCTGTATTTTGCCCAGGGTGCCTGCTCGGGCAGGGCAGGATTCCCTGCCCAGGGACAGATGCCCCCTGGAGCTTTGTCCCCATGACAGAGTCCCCCAGTCAGGCAGCCAGGGAACACCGGCAGGGCTGTGCTTCCCTTGGGGGGCAGCCAGGGAACCCCGGTGGGGTCGCACTCCCTGCTGCTCAGCCAGAGAACCGGGGGTGCCACTCCCCCTGCCACCTGCTGACCCCCCCCGCCTCCCTGTTCAGAATGGGGGGGGGGGTCTAGCAGGGGGCTAAGGGCCCTATCAGGGTTGGAGCTGATTGCGGCGCCTGGCAAGCAGCTCCCATCCTAGTCAATTTCACGGCTGTGAAACTAACCCCCCCCCCTTCTGAAGAGGGAGGCTGGAGGGCAGATCAGCAGGCAGAGGAGGGGGAGTGCGGCCCCGCTGGGGTTCCCTGGCTGCCCTGGAGGGAGCATCTCTCCCTAGGCAAGGAAACCTGTCGGGGGGGGGGGTCTATTTCAAATTTAGAGAGCCTAATGTAGACTCTCTAACTCAAAATACCAATTCCTGCTTCATTTCAAAAAAGGACTCTGGTGAAGATGCACTTTTTCAAATTTATTATTTCAAGTTAATATTGGCAAAGTTATTTTGAAATAGGTATTTCGAAATAACTTTGCCCATGTAGATATAGCCAATGACTTTAAAGAAGCAGAGTCAGGGCAATATTGAGCACTTCTGAAAACCCACTCTAAGTTTCCCTGTCACCCAGGGAGAAGGAGAGAAAGGGCCTATTAAACTACATCTCTCTTTCCTATTCTCTTGGCAATGTCAGAAAAACAATGGTTAAGAAAGAACCTTAAACATTCAAGGATGATCCTTGCAAGCAACAGAGGTGCTAGCAAAATCCCTGACAACTGTGGATGGGCATGTAAATTTCCTTCCTGACAAAAACTGATTTATAAGTAACAGATGGTATAATAAAGTTGTAGCACACAGGACTGTCAATAACAGACTATTCTCTTTTTTCCTGTCACTAGCCACCTAAGATGGATCAGTGTTGCTACAAAAGGGTTTACTCCTGTCACATGGCAGGTCTCCAACGGCTACTGGATCTTCCCATAACAAAAATAACCAACTGTAAATAAAACAGAGTATTAGACAAGAACATCAACCACAAATTAATACAAGATTAAAAAAATGAAGTAAATGATCCCAAACCCCAACATGCTAATGGAGATATTTGTTTCACAGTCTTGTTGTAGCCTTCTCTGTCTAGGTCAAACCTCCTGAAATACAGTTTTTCCTGTAACTACCTCAGGAGTAGGTCTTTGGTTTGGAAAGCTTATTGGATGCTGTACATTGATAAAAGATCCAGAACTTCCTAAACTAGTGACCCTCCTAAAATATTATCAGTTGTACTGCACTATTTTAACATTGTTAAGTACTGAATCTTTGAGTTGGCTTGGAGTCTTATTTTTAAAATCAACTTGTTTCTTATTTTTCCTGACTCTTCTGTCAAACCATTTGACAGTAACCTTTCGAAGCTCCTAGAAATATATGAGTCAGTCTACAAAACTAATCCATGAACCTCCTGACTGGGGAAAGCCCTCAAAGAACTAATGTTCTCATTAATCATAGGAATAACCCTCCAGTAAATAATTGTCCAATAAAACTTTAGGAAAACATTAACCAAATAAACATTTCCTATATTGGACACCTACATCTCTCTTTCACAATATTTTATAGCGACTGTAGATCTATTTATATCTAGTCTTATGACTCACCTATTTCAAAAAAAATCAACTCCAAAAAGGATGTCTTCACTAATGGAAAACACCTTTTTATTCCTCTTAGCTTATATGTCTCCCCCTGCAGACAAGCAACCCTGCCAATCTACCTGAAAAAACAGCATTAGTCTGCTCCTTCTTGAAAAAACCAACATTGAGTGACAAAGACCTTCCCAGCTCTCACACCATCTTCAACCTTGCTTTCTTAGGAAAATCATTCAAGATGCAAGATTCATTCTTGCAAGATTGGGACCTTTACTCATTACTAAAAAAATTTTCTGTAAAGGAATTGTGTACTGCACTGAATTATATTAGGTCTCCCCTGCTACTGCTGAAGTCCAGGGTAAAGCTCCTACTTAATTTCTATGGCAAAGGACAGAATCCACAGGGATGTTTTTTTTTAAAAAAAAAGTTATTTCTTTGTCGTCATTTAAATGTGAAGTTTAACATTTCTTTTCATTTAGATTCCTTAAAAGACCTTTCTCAAAGAGGTGTAGAATTAATGGTAAGCTCTTGTTTAAAGCTGTCATTATATACTCTGTGTAATGCTGCACTTAACTAATGGCATGTTAAAAATATGCTGATCTGGAATACCTAGAAACAGATCTGATGGATTCAAAAGCCTCCTTCAAAGCTGTAGGCAGTTGTACTGTAGTCATGTTGGTCCCAGGATATGAGAGAGACAAGGTTGATGAGGTGATCTCTTTTATTGGATCAGTTTCTGTCAGTGAAAGAGACAAGCTTTGGCGCTTACACAGAGCTCTTCTTCAAGCCTGAGAAATGCACAGTGTCACAGCTAAATACAAGGTGAAACATTGTTTAGGACAGTATATGTCAACCTACAGTGGACCAGGGAATACCTAAAGATATTAATTACTTTACATGGAACACATGATTAAAACTCTTGAAAAAGCCAGTATATACTGGTCTTAATGTTTGCAGTATCTGCATACCACACAGTCCCATAAAAATGGTTCAGGAAACTGAATTAAATGCATGCATTTATTTCTAAAAAACAAATAGATACGTAATGATTACACACAGAACTTAAAACTGAAAATTATATTACTTAAATTTTACTGGGAATTTTGGGCCTGCATGATCATATAAAGTTAATTTATTTCTTGGAGTAGAGTTCATCAAATAGTCTTTGTGGAAGTTACAGCTAAGCAATTTTGATGCCAGTGCTAATAGCTGGTGAGAAATTTAAAATGTCCCAGCCACAGCAAAGCAGCAGCAGACACCCACGCATGACTGGAAGTTTTGCTGCGGCTGTGCCATTTTAAATCTCTCAGGCATGCACTGACTCATTGCATTGCTCCTTGCCCCTTCCCAACTCAGACTGTCTCCCACAGGGGAAGGGGCTGGAGTTGGTTGCAGAACACATTCGCTGTGTCTGGGGAGCACTGGTCTTACATGGAATGTCAAGTTGAGCAACACTGGTTTAGTGTAAGTAGTTAGCACCTATTTCAATGGACCATTCAAGGTGAAGTGACCAGTTAACATACCTCCGGTCATAGTGGGAAAGACGACAGCTAACCGCCCCCCATCCCAACTGCCTCCCCAGCCCCCTCCTTTCTCCACTACAACTGGAGGAATGTTAACTGGGCCTGAATGGTCCCTCACCCACCTTGTATCGCTTATATTCTGGGACTAACATAACTACAGGTAAGCTGCATACTTTATATGGAGGTAGTCCATGGACCAAATCTGGACTGCCAAATGCTTTTGAGTGGATTGTAAAATCTTTGTATTTACTTATTATCATTATTGTTATCATTTTTGTATTATTGTTTCCCCTGGAGTATGGACCTTGGCTATATCTTGACAAAGAAATTTGGACCTTGACAAAAAATAACTGAAAGTCTTGTGGCACCATAAAGACTAACAAATTTCTTTAGGCATAAGCTTCCGTGGGCTGCAACCCACTTCATCAGATATACCTGACAAAATGCATCATGCATCTGGTGAAGTGGGCTGGCAGCCCATGAAAGCTTATGTCCAAAGAAATTTGTTAGACCCACAGAACTTTTTTTGTTTTTGCTATCTACAGACTAACAGTTACCCTTTTGGAAAAAATGATTGATTACCCCTGATTTATATCCTTGAAAGCTCTCAGGATACAAGTAAAAACCAGGGGCATCGCTAGCACCTGGCACACAAAAGGTCTGTGTCCCAAATCCCTGCGCCAGTGCCCTGGATCCTGGTGCAGCCCCTGCCTTTCCCAGTCTCCAGCCAGATCCAGCCGGAGATCTGGGGCCCACCCACCCACAGCAGCGGTGGCCGTTTGCAGCCCCTTCCAAGGCCAGGTGGCCCCGCAACTGTGGCTGCCGCTCCCTGCTCTGCCCCCATCCGGGGGTGTGGCTTGCAGTCAGGGGGCGGGTCCCAGGCCGGTGCCCCAGGTCCTTTCCCGGGGCAGTGACGCTCCTGGTAAAAACATTTGATATTCAGTGAGCCATGCTGAAACTGTCTCAGAGTGGACACCAAACTTTGTTCATCCACTTTTTATATTATGCAGCATGATGATCTTTGTCTACCAGGTTAACATTTTTAGTAGGAAAATGTATAAAACAGCATTTTATTAAAATAATAGTTGAAAATGGAAAATAAAGATTAAAAAGATAAACTTCTGGGTTTTATTTTAAGTGTAAGGTTTCTTTTGTTTGGTAATGATTTGAAGATATGCCTTCTAGTGAGAGACTCAAAGAGCTCAATCTATTTAGTTTAACAATGATAAGGTTACAGGGTACCTTGATTACACTGTATATGTACCTATACAAAGAACAAATATTTAATAATGGGCTCTTTAATATTAAAAAAAAAAAACCCAAGGAGTCTTGTAGCACTTAAAGACTAAGATTTATTTTTCGCATGAGCTTTTGTGGGAGAAAATCCCACTTCACCAGATGCTTCAAAGATGGGGGAAGCATCTGATGAAATGGGATTTTCTCCCATGAAAGCTCATGCAAAAGATAAATATGGAGGTTACTCACCTTGGTGCAGTAACCGGGGTTCTTCGAGATGCGTGTTCCTAACATGCTCCACTGAAGGTCTTTCTGCGGCACCACACCCCAGATCGGAGATTTTTCTCTAGCAGTGGCTCTATCAGCGGGGAGAGAGAGGCAATGACATCGGGCTTCTGTGCTTCCCGCCTTGCCGACATCAGCGTTCTATTCTCCCCGCTCCTCCAGGCCCCTCGTACCACGGAGGTCATATATGTATGAGTTACAGCAGAGACTAAAACCTCCAAAGTAGAGGGGAGGAGGGCGGGTAGTGGAGCATGTCAGGAACACGCATCTCGAAGAACCCCAGTTACTGCACCAAGGTGAGTAACCTCCATTTCTTCAACGAGCAGTGTTCCTGACTGCTCCACTGAAGGTGATTCCGTAGCAGTTATCGAGTATGGAAGTGGGCACTTCGGCTTATGTGTGACGGACTGAGCTAAGAACTGCTTGTCCTACTGCCGTGTCCATAGCCAAAAAGCGATCCAGAGCATAATCCTTGGCAAAAGTCTCAGATGAGGTCCAAGTTGCAGCTTGACATATCTCATGCAAAGGCACTCTGCTAAGAAAGGCGACCGAGGAGGCCATGGTTCTTGTGGAATGCAAGCGTATCGTTCTCGGAGGGACCGCCTGGGATGTCATATATGCAGTTTGGATACAAGTGGAGATCCAGGGAGATATACATTGTTTGGAAACTGGTTGGCCTTTGGAACGCTCTGCAATTGATATAAAAAGTCTAGGTGTCTTCTGAAAGGATTTCGTTTGATCGAGATAGAAGACTAGCGCTCATTGTACGTTGAGTGTATGTAGCATCCTGTCCTGTGTCGTAGTATGTGGTTTTGGGCAAAATACTGGTAGGTGAATGATTTGATTAAGATGGAAATTAGACGACACCTTAGGGACAAATCTTGGGTGTAGTCTCAAGGAGACCTTGTCCTTATGGAATATGGTGTAGGGCAGATCGGCCATAAGGGCAGCAATTTTGCCCACACGATGAGCAGAAGTGATTGCCACTAAAAAGGCTACTTTCATAGATAAGTGTAATAGACAGACTGTGGCCAAAGGTTCAAAAGGCGGTTTTGTAAGAGCTCTGAGTACTGTTGTGAGATCCCACGGTGTGGTCAGAGGGCGCACCTGTGGGTATAGGTTCTGTAAACCCTGCATGAACCTTTCGACGGTATGGTGAGTAAAGACAGAGCAACTGTCCACTGGGTTGTGAAAAGTAGATATAGCTGCAAGATGAACCCTAATGGAGTTTACTGAAATGTTTATATGTTTTAATTCCAGAAGATATTCGAGGATTCGAGGGACGGAAGCAGTGGACGCATCAATGGAATGTCTGGAACACCACTAGGAGAAACGATACGATTTATGCAGGTATGTAGTTCTGGTCGTGAGTTTCCTGCTATTTAATAGAATGTGTTGGACAGAATGTGAACATTGGAGTTCTAGAGGAGAGAACCATTGAGGTTCCAAGCTGTTAAATGAAGCCAGTGCAGGTAAGTATCTGGTTGAGCGCCGTTCTTCTGCGACAGAAGGTCCGGGACAAGAAGTAACGTAATCGGGGGGGGTTTTGGACATGTTCTTGAGTAAAGTGTACCACGTCTTCTGAGGCCATGCTGGAGCTATTAGTAACACCCTTGCTTTGTCTTCCTGGATCTTCCGGAGGACCTTGGAAATCAAGGGGATCGGGGGAAAGGCATACATCAGATGCTGTCCCCAGTGTAGAAGGAGAGCGTCACCACTGGATCCATGACCGTTTCCCCCTCAAGAGCAATAGTGCTCGCACTTCTTGTTTTGACTGGTAGTGAACAGATCCACGCTGGGAAAGCCCCAACGAGAGAAGATGTTGACCAGGATATCGCTGCAGATCTGCCACTCATGCTGAGCCGGGAAGGAGCGACTCAGTGAATCGGCTAGGATGTTGTCTCTGCCAGGTAAGTATTCTGCGGTAAGGTGAATAGCATGATTTATGCACCAGTCCCACAGGGTCATTGCTTCTAGGCAAAGGGCTGTCGATCTGGTCCCGCCTTGGCGATTGATATAAAACATGCATGTTATGTTGTCCGTGCAAATTTTGACGTGTTTGCCTGTGATAAGGGGGAGAAAGTGTTGACATGCCCTTAGAACTGCCCTGAGTTCTAGCAGGTTTATGTGAAGAAGAGTTTCTGCGTGGGACCATCTGCCCTGTGCGGTTTGCTGGTGAAGGAATGCTCCCCAGCCGGTAAGGGAGGCATCGGTAGTGATGGTGAGAAGCGGTTGCGGTAGGAGAAAAGGAACACCCTGTAGTAAGTTTTTTAGATCTGTTCACCAAGCCAGGGAGCGCTGGATAGGTGCTGGAATGTTCAAAACCCGGTTGAGGGATCGACCAAGAACACGGCATCGGGAGACAAACCACATCTGAAATGGACGCATACGAAGTCGGGCATATCTGATTAGGTAGGTGGTCGCTGCCATGTGTCCAAGCATTTGCATGCAGATACGAGTGGAGATGACTGTGGATTTTTGTATTGTCAGGACGAGCTGGATTATGTTGTGAAACCTTTCGAGTGGAAGAAATGCCCTTGCGACAGGTGAGTAAATCCGGGCCCCTATAAACTGAATCTCTTGCCTGGGTTGTAATGATGACTTTTCGTAGTTTATGTTCAGACCCAAAGAAAGGAACAGGGTTTGTGTGACTTGTACCGCCTGTTGTGCCTGTGAACATGTGGGGGCCGTGATGAGAAAGTCGTCGAGATAAGGGAAAACGGTGATATGTTGCTTTCGTAGAAATGCAGCTACCGGGGCCATTAGCTTGGAGAAGACTCTGGGAGCTGTGCACAGTCCGAATGGGAGTACTGCATACTGGTAGTGTTTGGAAAGGAATACGAAGCGAAGGAACCTCCTGTGAGCAGGGAGCATGGGGACATGAAAATAAGCGTCCTTTAAATCGAGAGAGGCCAACCAGTCACCTTGTTGAAGCAATGGAAGGATTGTGTGTAAAGTCACCATTTTGAACTTTTTCACTTGAATATACCGATTTAGCCATCTGAGGTCTAGAATCAGTCTCCAACCCCCTGTTTTCTTTTGTGTGAGGAAGTATGGTAACAGCCTTTTCCCCTTTGGTGCTCTGGTACCTCTTCGATTGCTCCGATATAAAGGAGGTGTTGGATTTCCTGCTATACGATTTGTACATGGTTGGGGTCCCTGAAGACGGACGGGTAGGGGTATTGGGATTTGGGGCGTGATAAGAATGGAATTGTATAGCCCCTCTGAACGATTTCTAGCACCCATTTGTCCGATGTTATTTCCTGCCATTGTTGGAAAAAAGGCCTTAGTCTGTTTGTGAAGATTAGGGGTGGTAATGGTGACTGTGGTTGACATGATATTGTTTGGCTAGCGGCTCTCTCTACCAGAACGTCAAAATTGCTGTCTGGGATTGACTGATTGTGAGGTCTGCAAGGGTTGGTTGGGTTGTTTCCTGCGAGACTGACGAGATCTTGATCTATAACCCTCAGATCTTCGATTAGGTTGAGCCTGGAATAGTCTAGAGGGCTGACTCTTCGAGAATCTCCGCTTTGACGACGAGGAGGTGTAGATACCCAAAGTGCGTAAAGTAGCTCATGGATCCTTTAGGCTATGCATTACCTCGTCAGTCTGCTGAGCGAACAGGTTACCCTTATCAAAAGGTAGGTCCTCAATTTTCTGCTGCATTTGTTTAGGCAGATCAGCAGAGTGGAGCCAGGAAGCCCGTCTCATTACACTCGCCATTCCAAGAGCTCTGGCAGCAACGTCCGCTGCGTCCAGAGAAGCTTGAAGGGCCGTTCGTGCAATCAGGTATCCTTCCAAGATTAAAGAGTTAAATTGATCACGTCTATCCTGTGGTATCTCGTCTGAGCAGTCCATTATTTTGGTGTGTATATATATATATATATATATATATGGTGGTCATAATTTGAGAGTAATGCAGCATAATTAGCTATACGAAGCTGGAGTGCTGCAGACGTGTAAGCTATCTTGCCAAGTAAGTCGAGCTTTTTATCATCCCTAGCTATTGGGTTTGATCGCAAGTGCGATTGTTTGGTTCTCTGATTAGCCGCCTCTACCACTAAGGAATTCGGCTGAGGGTGCGAAAAGAGGAACTCATTGTCCAAGGGGGCTATAAAATATTTTTTATCTGCTTTTTTATTAGAATGTAGATTAGATGCTGGAGTCTGCCATAAAAGTGTTGCAGGTTCCATAATCCTGATGTCCATTGGGAGAGCCAATTTGCTGGACTCCGTTGTCTGTAGTATTTTGTATAGCTTGTGCTGGCTAGTGGAGTGGGAATCCAAAGAAATGTCCAAGGTATCCACAGCTCTTTTAAAGAGTTCACGGAATTGTTTTATGTCATCTGGTTTGGAGTCCTGCGTTTGAATTTCTATGTCCTCAGGGTGTTCAGAGATTGACGATACTGTCACAGTGTTAGTCTCCAGTTGTGTATGCTGCTGTTGGTAAGGGTATGTAGGAAACTGCCCAGGTAGATAGGTTGGTAACGATGGAGTATTACCTGACCAGTTAGTGTAGTTAGCCCCCGGTACAGGTGGGTAAAAACACCATGGTGGATACGGCCATGGATAAGGAACTGGTGGATTCTAGAATGGTGGTTGTTGAAGTTGAGGAGCTGTTGCCTTCAGTGACACAGGACTGTCCGACGCCACTGAGGGTGAATAACAAGAGGAAGCTGGCGTTGAAGGCGGACTAGACAGTGAAGAGTCCGTTTGAAGTAGTGGGGACCCAGGAGTAGACTGAATGGTAATATCTTCTGTCAGGTCCATGTGTTTAGACTTAGCTGTATGTTTAGTATGGGGCTGCAGCTTAGGCTGTTGCTGCGCTGAGCTCCCAGTTACAAGCGCTTGCTCTGCTTGCAGGGGTGGGGGGTACCGTAGCGGGAAAGCCCATCAGGGCCGGAGAGACAAGTGGTGGCATGGTATGGGGCACAATAGTTGGCGCCGTGAATGGCAGGGTGCTGTGTGGAGGCACGGGAGTCGTTGGCACACTCGGCACCTGAGGCGCCTTAAGCGGCTCCGCTGGCGCAGCTGCTACTGGTGCCATTGACAGAACCGCGGCTTGACAGTTAGCATCCCGGTTTGTCTTTGTAGCTGCAGGTTTCTTTGCTTTTGCAGGGGGTCCCGATCTCGAAAGGGGACCCCTCTGCACATCCTTGACATTTTTGTTTGTGAGTTTTGAGCGCTTGGCCGGAACCGGAGATGAGAAAGTGGTGCGGCGCCTGTGCGCTCCTTCAGAAGGCTGAGGAGAGTCAGCCAGCTCCGAAGCTGGGCGAAGTGCTCCTTCAAGCAGTAGGAGTTTCAACTTGCACTCTCTTTCCTTCCGAGTACGAGAGATTAGATTTTTACAGTGCTGGCACTTTTGTGAGAGATGACTCTCACCTAGACACTTAATACAGGCTTGGTAACCGTCTGACACTGGCATGGCTTCTTTACAGGAAGCGCAGTGTTTAAAGCCAGCCGCAGTCATCAGTTTCGCTTGAATAAGGGTTTGTTCTGTCATGGTAAAACTAAGTTGACAACTCCCCCCCCCCTTTTTTTTTTTTTTAAAAAGGTTGAAGAGAGCGATCCCTGTAGAGATCAGGGAGCCACAGCTGACTCCGTCTGGAGTCGGAGGTGGTATGAGGGAACTGAAGGAGTGGGGAGAATAGAATGCTGACATCGGCAAGGCAGGAAGCACAGAAGCCTGACGTCATTGCCTCTCTCTCTCCCCGCTGATAGAGCCACTGCTAGAGAAAAATCCCCGTTCTGGGGTGCGGTGCCGCAGAAAGACCTTCAGTGGAGCAGTCAGGTACACTGCTCGTCGAAGAACTGTTGGTTGTTACGTGCCACAGGATTCCTTGGTTTTTTTGCTGGACGAGACTAACACGGCTGACCCTTTGGAACTCTTCAATATAGTAGACAATGGCATAGCTGCAGCACAATCCAACAGCTGGAATTTGAAGACAAATTCAGAGTGGAAATAAGGTGCAAAATTTTAAGGGAGTAATAAATCACTGGAACAATTTAACAAGTGTTACAATGAATTTTCCATCAGTGACGTTTTTCAAATCAAGATTGGTTGTTCTACCAAAATGCTCTAAGAAATTATTTTGGGGCTTTTATTTTGTACAAGAAATCAGACCAGATGATCATAATGGTCCGATCCGGCCTTGAAATTTATGAAACTATGAATAAGAGGTGAGGTTTCAAGGCATGTATGTAGGCTAACAGTTCAAATTCTGATCTCGCTTACACTCTGACTGAGAGCAAAATTTCGCCCAAATACCAGTGCTACAAAACAAATGTTCAAAAACAGAACTTTGGACACGGTTACTCATTCACAGACAGATAAACTAATAGCAATAAAATACACCCACCTGACTACAATAGTCTTTTATAAGAAGCTTCAGTCCAATCTGTTTTAAAAACTGTACAACACACTTAGTTTCAAATATCCCCAAAAACATCACCACCCAACACATTATTTTTGGCACTGTTAAAGTTGGGCGGCATTCAAATAACAGCCATTTCACACTAACTTGCATCTATTTCACTTTACCATCTTAAGACTTCACCGTATTTTCTCTTTTATTTAATATTTTACCTTGCAGCTTCACTTGGCTCGTCTGTGGCATTCTTCAACAGAATATCTATGAGGTAACACTAAAACAATAAAAATAATTAGAAAAACCACCTTTTCCCCCACAGATTACTTCTTTATTAATTCAAATATGTTAGATACCTAATTCAGACTGGATGATGAGTGAAATAAATTTGGCAGTCTCAGAACACCCCCTCTAATGGATATTTGCTTCATATCATGTGTTGACAAAAGTGAGGGTCTTACTGGTTATGACCAAAACTTCTAAAATTGGGTGTATCACCTTACATACCTACATTAAAACACAGGCACCTACATTGAAGTGGGTTGATTTTCAGAATTGCTGAGCACCCACTGGAGTGTTCAGCATTTCTGAAAAATCAAAGTCATTTAACTGCTTACCTAAGGATTTATGGGACAGATTCATGAAGAAATGCAGGCATCATTATGCTGCGTATCACCACATCTAACCTTAGGTGCCTAGAAAATTGCTGGAATTCACAACGCCTGTGTTCGCTGCCTTAGGCTCTGCATACATTGAATAGAGGCTCTCCACACATTGAACAGAGAGAGACAGATAACAGACTGGGTTTCACAAAAGCCACCTTGCTAGGCATCGGTCCACCCAAGCTACCCAATGGGAAATTTGAAGATGGGGGCACATCTTGGAGAGGAACTGCTCCAGGCAGAAGCAACTCGGTGGTGTCACAGAGGGAGCTACAAGCTACTTATCTCACACACCGGGGGTTGCCGACCGCTGGTTTAAAGTGTGTTGGAGATGCCATTTGAAGTAACAAGACTGATGCAGATCAACTTCTTTGGTAAACTGCTGAACAAATGACCTCACCGTGTTCATTGTAAGACAGAAATTCCTAAGGTTGCATCATCTAAAAACTGGCCAGCTAGAAGCACTAACTGAATTGAGGGCAACTTGTTTGCTAAGACTGTGCATGAACTGCCCACAAGTGAGAGTTCTCACAACACATTGCTTTAGCACTAGGGTTGACTTCAGTGTAAATTAACATTTTATCACTTGTTTAAAATTAGGTGATTAGTATTAGGGCCTCTCTACTGCAAAATATTACAACCATACGTACAGTTACTCTTCTATGGAGTCCAAATGAAATTAATGCTCTAGGAAAAGCCATTTCAACAAAACTGATTTCTTTCTATAGTAAATGCACATTGTTTCATATCTGAATATAATACCAAAGTATATCTCTGTGTATAACCCCAGTCAGTAAATGATGTACATACAAGAAACAGATTTACTATATAACAATACACATTTTTTTTATAATTTGGGATTGAAGTGTATGGGAAGGACAGAAAAATAAAATATATTGGAAGAACAGTATAGGTCATACTGGTGGGGGAATGGCACTATATGTGAAAGAAAGTATAGTCAGTGAAGAAACATTTTAAATGAACCAAACAGTAACACAGAATCTCCATGGATGGGAATTCCATGCCTGAATAATAAGAATATAGCACTAGGACTATCCTAATGACAACCTGACAAGGATGACACCAGTGACTGTAAAATGCTCAGAGAGATTAGAGTATTAAAAAAAAAAGTAATAGCAACAGGTGTTTTCATCTATCCCTATACTGACTGGGTACATATCTCAGGACTAGAAGTTGTCTCTGGCCACCTTAAGTAACTGCTTCTTGGAGCAGCTAGCTCTGGAGCTCACATGAGGAGAGAGAATTCTTGATGTAGTGCTTAATGGAGCACAGGATCTGGTCCAAGAGGTAAATATAGCTGATCTGCTCTTTAACAGTGACCACAACATAATGAAATTTAACATCCCTTGGCGAGGGGTAGGGTAAGAGACACAGCAAAGCCAGCAATTCAGAAAGGAGAACTGCACAAAAATGAGGAATTTAGTTAAACAGAAATTAAAAGGTACAGTGCCAAAAGTTAAATCCCTGTAAGTTACATAGAAACTTTTTAAAGACACCATAATCTCAATTTAAATGTATGCCCCATATCAAAAACTATAGTAGGAGGACCAAAAATGGTGCTACCATGCCTGAACAACAAAGTAAAAGAAGGTATTAGAATCAAAAAGGCATCCTTTAAAAAGTGGAAAGTAAATTGCATTGAGGAAAATAGAAAGGAGTATAAACTCTGGCAAGTGAAATGTAAAAATATAATTAGAATGGCCAAAACAGAATCTGAAAAAAGATAACTAAAGGCTCAAAAAGTAGCAACTCTTTTTTTCAAGTACATCAAAAGCAGGAAGCCTACTACACAACCAGCGAGGCCACCGAACAATCAAGATCCTAAAGAAACACTCAAGGAAGATAAGGCAATTATGGAGAAACTAAATCAATTCTTTGCATCAGTTCTCACAGCTGAGAATGTGAGAGCTCTCCAAACCACAGCTATTCCTTTTAGATGACAAAGCTGATGAACTATCTTAGAATGAGGTGGTGTTAATTTATCAATTTGTTCCAAAATCCCCTTTAAACAGTAATAAGTCACCATGACCAGATGGTGTTCACCCAAGAGTTCAGAAGGTACTCAAATGTGAAACTGCAGAATTACTGATATGTAATATATCATTTAAATTAGCTTCTGTACCAGATGCATGGAGAATAGCTAAGTGATGCCAATTTTTTAAAAAGGGTTCAGGTGTAATCCTGGCAATTACAGACTAGTAAGCCTTCAATACCAGGCAAATTGATTGAAACTATAGAAAAAAAAACCAGAACTATCAGACACATGGAGAAACATGATTTGGTGTGGAAGACTCTGCATGGTTTTTGTAAAGGGAAATCACGCCTCACCAACCTACTAGAATTCTTTGAGGCCATCAACAAGCATGTGGACAAGGTTGATTCAGTGCATATAGATTTAATTTTCAAGAAACCTTTCACAAGGTTTGCTCCCTGCCCATATTAAGTAAATTAAGCAGTCATGGGATAAGAAGAAAGGACCTCTCATGGATCAATAATTGGTTAAAAGACTAGAAACAAAGGGTTGGCATAAATCATCAATTTTCAGAAAGGAAAGAGCTAAGTAGTGGTGTCCCCAAGGGGCCAGGACTGGGACTAGTACTACTGAACATATTCATAAACGATCTGGAAACAGGGATCAAGGTAGCAAAATCTGGAGATGATACAATACTACCCAAGATAGTAAAAACCAGAGTAGGCTGTAAGAGTTACAAAGTGACCTCACAAAACTGGGTGACTGGGCAACAAAACAGCAGATGGAATTCAGTGTTGATAAATTCAAAGCAATGCACACTGGAAAGCATAATTCCAACTATACTTATGTAAGAAAGATCTTGGAGTCATTGTGGATAGTTCCATGAAAACATCAACTCAACGTGCAGCAACAGTCAAAAAAAGCTAACTGAATGTTAGGGATCATTATGAAAGGGATAGATACTATGATAAAAAATATTGCCCCTAAATCCATGTTATAGCAGCATCTTAAATACTATGTGCAGATACAGTCATCCTATCTCAAAAAAGATACAATGGAACTGAAACAAGTGCAGCAAAATGCAACAAAAATTATTAGGGGTATGGAAAAGCTTCCAACTGAGCATAAATTAATCAGATTGGGACTTTTCATTTTGTAGAAGAGATTATTAAGGTAGGATATGATAAGCGAGATAAAATCATGACTGGTCTGGAGAAATAAATAGGTGTTACTTACTCCTGACCATAAACACAAAAAGTAGGGGTCACCAGCAACACTAATAGACATCAGGTTTAAAACGAACAAAAGGAAACCAAATACAGTCAACTCATGGAACTCCTTGCCAAAGCATGATGTGAAGGCCAAGACTATCATGGAATTAAAAAAAAGAACTAGATAAATTCATGGAGGAAAGATCTACCAATAGCCATTATCCAAACGGGGAAGGATTGCTGTTTGCCAGAAGCTGGGAATGGTTGAAGAGATGAATGACCTCTTCTGTTCATTTGCTCTGAAGCACCTGGCATTGACTGTTGTCTAAAGACAGGTGTGACCTTCCCCTCCTGCAGTCTGAGCTGGTGTGTAGCTGTGTCACCCCAAGTCTCCACTCCAGGGTTCCAACTTATCTGGCCTTACTGTTTGAATCTCCACTTCTAGGTCAGCTCACACTGAGCCTCCGATATGTAATTGCACCCTAATTCAATGGAAGTGAGCTTCACTAGCCACTCATGGGACGGTCCCCCAGCAAACACCCAAGGCCCAGATGCAACCCTGGGAACTAATCTTACAAGGCTCAGTGTGCCCCCAATGGACTTTGCAAGCTCATTTACACTTGTCTGTCAATTTAACAAAGAAATTCATATGCATCAACTTTGCTCTCAGTCATGCCTTAAATGCACACACTCCTTCCAAGATCTGCACTGTTTCAGATAAAATATAAGTTTACTGATTATAATGATTTTAAGCGAGTATAAGTTGAACCAATATAAAAATCACATACTTAATCAGTCAAAAGAAAAGGTCATCTTCTAAACTAAGACCACTGTTTCAGTCACATTCAGCTTACTCACAGGCTTGGCCATGGATAGTTTTTAATCAGACTCTGCTTTTTCTCCTGCAAGCAGATTTCCAGTTTTTAAAGTTGCTTGGAAGACGGAATGCATGGGAAGAGCCTCATACTCCTCAAAGTGTCTCTTTTCAAATCACCTCGAACCCCTCCTCCCACAGTCAGCTGATTATTCAAGTCATGATCTTTCTCTCTTAAGCCAAGGTGCTTAAGCTGCATTAGTCTTTTATACATGCTTCTACAGAATGTGTGAACACAGGTCTGTTTGTTTGCCTCTCCCTTAGCCAAGTGAAATACGTTTGGGACCATGACCAGGCAGAGTTTCATATCTGCAAACAGATATGATGTTGTAGGAAACATGCTACCATACCTAATGTAGAACATGCCATGAACACTCCAAAAACACGTTACCGGACATACTTTGCATTAGACCACTCACAGTTATATTGTAAGGGTGAACAGGCAGAATACACAGATTCTATTACAAGAGTGCACATAGAGTGCAGTATGTCACAACAGCATCCTGGGCTAGACTGATCTATAATCTGACCCAATATGGCTGTTCTTATGTAATGTGATTTGGCTGATAGAAATGAACAGCACTTGATTTTAGACAGTTCTCTCTCATTTAAATAAAAAACTTAACACTGAAATTGAAGATTTTACATCATATATTTAGTTTATTGCTAAAAATAAAATTAGCAAAGTATTAGTTATCAGTTAATTTGTGGGGATTCATTTGTATTTCATGTATGATCAAAATAATCAAATTACTTAACCAAACATAAAAACTTCACAAGATTAGAAAAGCATTTACTAAAATTTTACTTTACTTTGACATCTGCAGCTCCTGCAATGATTTCATCAGCTTCAGGGATGGGTTGTAACAAGGGGATTTCTTGGTAGATATTCGGAAAGCAAACAAGAGAACCAAGAATGGTATGAGCTTCTGAGCGAGGGGCCTAAAGGAAAAAAAATGCAAATAAAATACACATTATCTTTTCCAAGAAGCTATACAAAGGACATTTTAAAACAATGATGATTCCGTGTAACATTAGCAAAAAGACTAAAAGTGCTCTACCAGATCTCTCTTCTTCTCTTTCTTATGCTGAATTTGTACACTACATTAAACCACTCTCTCAATACTAATGAGGCATTTCCTTTGACTAGTAGGCACAAAGTTTTGGTTTACTATGACGCATGCTGTTTCTCCTCTAGTTTCCTTCCATTTTCAGACTCTTTGTAGGCTCAATAGTTTGGCAAAAAGAGGCAAGCAACCATCTCTGTGGGATTTGGTTTTTGACTGACGACAATTTCCGGAGGGGTAGCTGTGTTAGTCTGTGCACAGCAAAAACAATGAGAGTCCTGTGTCACTTTAAAGACCAACAGATTTTTTCTGTCTTAAGCTCTCATATGCTCCAACAATGATGTGGGTTGGAGCCCATGAAAGCTTAGGCCCAAAGAAATCTGTTGGTTTTTAAGATGCCAGAGGTTTTATTTTTGTTTTTGTTTTTTGTTTTTTTTTTTGACTGACCACAGTGACCACTCTTGGAAATTAGGCTACTACATCCCACTTGAGGGTTAAATTTTCATAGATTCTCATCCGTTGTTCATGCACAATTTATTATTGCCAACTCTCTTGGATAATTCTGCAGGTTCATATTTCTATGGCTACCCAAGCAACTTGGAATCAATGACATACATGTAATAATGAAATGTAATGAACAGGTAATTATAGACATGTAATAACCAGAAACTACAGGATGTTTGCTGTGCTTGCTGGACCAATGTTAGTGGAATTATAATCTTTACTACCTTAACTTATTTCTCTCAGGTGATCACATGCTGTTAGTGCTAGATACTTTCATCCAGTATCACATCATAGCCATTTTTCATGAATGAAATACTGCATTTAGTCTTACTTCATTAATTTTAAAATATGAGCCTCATCTTTTACAGATGGACATGAGCATACTGACCTAAAATGAAATCTTCTCTAAGATTTAGGGAGCCTGATTTTCACAAATGCTGGTATAAATTATTTAAATCCCATATCTGGAAGCTTAAATAGACTTTTATATGGTTAACTGTGAGTTTAGGTACCTAATTGCAGATCCGAACATCTAATTTTAGCATTTGGAACCTATGTTTGAAAATTGGACTCACCTACTGGATGGTAAAACTATGACTATCCATTTAAAAATCAGAGGCCTAGTGATGTACTTGGAATGTCCAAATAAACAGAGAAAGAGGTCCAAGCATTACAATTACCTTTAAATATTTGTCTTTGAAATGTTGTCTTAAATGGTCTTAATTCTCTCTCTTCAGGATAAGGCAAAAATAATTTACTAAATGTTTCCTTTAACCTAGTAATCTGATACAGTTAGCATCAGTGCTTTTTTGTGATGGTACACAGGGGTATGGTGTATCAGCACATTTTTTGCTGGCCCCGCTGCCTAGCTGAGGATGGTGGCAGGGTCAGCAGGGGAAAGGAGCATACTAGCACCTTCCCCTCTCCCCCCCAATACAAAAAAAAAGCACTGGTTAGCATACATGTTGGTAGTTACTGATATTTATAAATTGAGATCAGCCTGTAAATTGATACATATTTACAATCTCTAAATCTATCCATCTACCTCATTTTTGGCGGTCTTCATCAATATGGTATCTCAGTACCTTAGCTCTCACCTAAGAAGTCTGTGCCTTGTGCCTCTTATTTTGGTTACTACAACCTCTCTTAACAGGAACTCACCACTTTCCACCTCTTCGGGTGTTTAATTTATGTTACTCTCATGCACCTATGATCACAAACTTCTCCCTGAATTATTCCAACAGCTTCCTTCCATCACTATATCAAACTGAAGAACTTTACTGACAAGTGCTCAAAGTATCTTGCTGCAAGTTTCTTTGTACACTGCATCTCTGATTCCCACTGTCCGTCAAAGCCTCTCCTTTTTCTACAGTCTGCTTTGCACTCTTTCATACTTAGAATAACTTGCCTACCAAATGTTTCCTCAAAATCTGAACTGGAAAACCTTCCTATCCAGTTCTTCCCTCTAGCCTCTTCACAGCCATCCTCGGTTGTACTGTTGTCCTTTCCCTCCTGTTGTCCTTTCCCTCCTGCCCTCCTCCCAATTTTTTCCTCTGTCTTCGATTATCATTGTTTCAGGCCAAGAAACCTGCCTAATGTAGTTTGTACAGAATATAGTTCTGGTACATCATAAAAATTGTAATAATGTATAAGACACTACTGCTTCTATTTATTATGGGCTTTGTTTATGCAAAATAATGTAATGTACATATTCCATTGTTGCAGTGTTCAAGAGTCATAGTGATGGCTGCAAAAACCAAACTCCCAACAAACTCCACAAACACACACACAAAAGAGGCGCAGGGGTCTGGAATGGAAATTCAACATTTACAGCAACACTGATAGCATGAAATTAAAAGTAGGGCATAGACCAGGTTTATCATAAAATGTTTACTATGTGAAGTCCTATTCCAATTAAACTGCTGAAGAACCACAATGGGCAATCGATGTTTCTACATTAAAGTATATTATTTAATTCCTCATAATATTTTGTAATACATCAAATAAAAGTATTATGTAACAAATATCAAGTGTTTTTTGTCAGAGAAAGGATATTTTATATACTTACCTGAAATACAGTTTTAGGGGGTCTTGTAGCACTTACTAGCTCTGCAAGCTTTTGATCAATAATCTAGTTGATTAATTTTTGCAATAATTCTGTACAAAAGTGGACTAAAATTGCTGGCTGTAAACCACAATAACATGAGAAAACTAAGGCTATGAACAGCGAGGGGGAAATGTTTTACCATTTGAATTCTTCTGAAATAGCAGGTAATTTTTTTCTTAACTCATGCTCTGTGCCTTGATATTTCAGCTTACATACGTCTTGCCACACAACAATCTAAACTTACGTACATCAGATCTTCAATAATTACAACAGGCACAAACACACAAAGAACAGCCTTGTTCTGATATTCCTTTCTTATGCGCAAATTCTCCTGCCTTTGCAGGCTTATCGGAACTTGAACTTTATTTCAGGCCCCCTAGTAATAGTTTTGTATTTTATTAATTTTTTTACATTAGATGTAATGGTGTCCAGTTCACACTATTACCATTTATAAAACATAGGAAAATCTGCATTTGTTTTCCAAAAGCTTTGTATTTTCAATATTCATTTACTGTAGAAAGCTAATGAGATTCTGAAATCCAAGTCTCACTTTTAGTGTGTAAATGTGCTACAATATTAGTGAGGATATGATTTCTCACACTTTGGCCTTTTGATGAAACACCTTTGCAATACTAGTATGCCACCTTATCCTACAATTTCACACATCAGCTGCCATGGTATCTGCCCCGAGAGCCCAGTTTCACATTGCACTAATGAGTCAACACCTGTTAGAGTGGAGAAATCTGAACCTTGTTAGCGACTGTGCAATCTCCTGGGAACTTGGGATGTTGAGCATTGTCATACTCACCTCCAACATGTCTGTACTAAGAACTCTGGCTGCAGCTGTGATGAAGTCTCCTATCAGCATTGTAAAACCAGGTAAACCCAAGAAGAAAAAGCAAGATGGGCAGTGTTTTATGACAGTATTTAAAATATCCTGAAAAGAAAGAGATTATCACTTAATTTTTATAGAAAAAATGTTTGAGAATATTTAAAACGATATTAGTAGGCATAGAAATTAAATGCTATAGCTTGAAGTATAAAGCAAATATATGACAGAGCACCCCACAATACTGATCTGGTTTACTATTCTGTCCTAGATGAGTACATCAACTAAGCATGGCTTCCAATTTCCTTAATATTTCAATTCTTATCCCACGTTGAGAAAAATCCATGGATTTCTTAATTTAAAAACACACTGAAAAACTATAAGATGATGTGTTTGTTTTATGTTTATTAAATATACTAAAACATTCAACTAGTTAGTTTATGATAAACTGATACAACATCAGAAACAACATACAGCCACAAAAGCATTTTTTAAGGATATTATGTCTACATAACATTAATGAAGTCACACTAGCTATTGTCCTTCCTTCTGAGTAGTTCAGGACATTCTGCAGCCATTATTAAAACTTTAGTATGACTGCTTTATAGGCTTTGTAACTACTCCCCAATAACCGAGAAATGCACAGATGCCAAAGACAAGAAGTACCTGGGCATAGCAAAGAAGAAAATCTTTTTTATCTCATGACCTTTTACTTACTTCTCATGCAGTAAATAAATGTCTTAGTCTTAAAACGTGCCACAGAACTCCCCGTTTGTTTTACAGAACTCTTTGTTTGTTTTGCTGAAATAGATTAACACGGCTATCCCTCTGAAACAAAGAAACCTTTGCTAATTTTTACCAAAAAATCACACTTACCCTTACCATAATAAACTAACCAGATGAGGGAAAACTTTTTTCATAAATCATTTAATTTGCTAAAGGGAAGCCTGCATTATGTATAAGGGGCAGAAGATCATCAAAATCTTTGCTACTATGACCTGCTACCACACATCTTATGTATTACAGACACACATGTACATATTTTCTTGGACTGATTTTTTTTCATCCCTTTTGCTTCTGCTCAATCTTTTCATTGATTGTCCTCGTGAAGAAATGATCCCAACAATGTTTGAGTTGAAGTTCCAAATCTACAAAATTTAAGTGGGTTCAAAATTAGACACAATATTTGCATAAACCTCACTGCAATTATTACTTTTGCAGAAGAAAGAGGTAGTTGATTTCCATAAGTTCAAAACTATTCTCATTGCTACTAAAAGATTAAAGAAAACTTGCTGAAGATGACTAAACTCCTTTCCTTCCCCACAACTTTTATGATGCATTAAACAAGGCCTGAACTTATTATAAATCACAAAATACTTTTTCCTGCTCCATTTTTAATTTAGAAATTAAAGTTTTTCTGCCTTGGTAAGTAGGTACAAAGAACAGTAGCTAGTTTTCCTGCCTTGGTAGGTAGGTACAAAGCTACAAAGAATATGAACTCGCAAGTATCTAGGAAGTGAAATTTTAACCAATAAAATCTAAATAAGTTCATTCAAACTCTAAGACACTTTTTTTAAATGTCACTTATTTAAACTAAAACACCCAAGAAAAATTCTATTTGTGACGAATCAACATTTCCATACTTTCAATTAAGATCTGAGAAAGGTTTCAATCTGTATTAGTTCTTAAATCCCGTGAGTCCTCAAAACAGTGAAGACCAGATTTTATATTTGAGTTTTTAAAATCTCAAAAGCAAGCAGAAAAAGTCTTCATATATCACAAATAAGCAAGAGCAGAAACTCAAGTCTTTTTCCTACTTGCAGACCCTCTTTTTAAGTTACACCAGTAATTTCCAAAACACAAAGTCTGAGCAAAAACTACTGATCGTTTCTCCTTTAAATATTTTCATTAGCATACTGTGGAATGATCAACCAACTTGTATGTTATAAAATTAATAGACAATTTTTAATTTTGGCATTGCAGAAGGTATGTTTTCACCTCTCTGACTGACCACAATGCCACTCAAGTTAATGTTTAAACTAGTTTTAATCACTTCCTTTGATACATTTTAAAGTCAATATCAGTCAATGCAAACATTCTAAAAGATTGAGCAGATGGATGCTGCACCTCATAAAGTGGGTGGTAAACTCATGCTCCGAGGGCAGAACAAAAGATCCACCCTTTTTCATAATTAAGGGGCTGATTAATGCACTGAGCTACTCAAAACACACCTGTAATTACTAACAGAGGTAGGTATTGTACTGTGCTCTGTTTCTGAATATCAGGCATCAAGCTATAGAGCAGCAGATGGGAGTATACTCCTACTGACATATGCTACAATAAAAAAATGCAAGCTAACCTGGCTTAAAAGGGGGCTGAATGTAGCATATTTGAAGATGAACACCACAAACAACTGCATTAACTTGGTCCTGCTTTCATTAAGTCCATCTGTTCTAGTTAATATAAAACCAAGTTTTCTTTTTGAAATCTTTAAAAGTTGGCTTTGGATACTACTGGAAAAAGGCTTTGTACAGCAAAGCATCTGACAAAGTGGGATTTTCCCCCACGAAAGCTCATGCGAGAAATAAATTTGTTAGTCTTTAAAAATGCCACAGGACTCCTTTTTTGTTTTACAGACAAAGGGTCTGGTGAGTCTGTTAGGGAGGCTTCAGAGATTCAGCAAGCACCCAGGGCTAGGCTACATGGTCAGCAGCACCTCCCACAGCATAATGTCAATTGTGCAGGTTTTGACTGAGCGTCTGGAAAGACGCACTCAATCAAACCTACCTGGTTGATTTGTTAAGACCTACCCAGAAAGTAGCATAGTGCTGATTTGACAGAAAGGCATTTCCTGTTGTATCAGCGCTGTGGAGACCCTGCGGTGAGTAGGCATTAGGCAGTCCAAGGGAGACTGCCTGTTGATTGCCTCCAAAATCCCCACCACAGTGTAGACTAGCCCCCAGTCGTTTGAACGTTTATCCAAGCTGAACCTGAACCTTTAGGAAGATCACCTCTTACTAATGCCAATTACTATATGGTGTGGATTAGGTTAAGAAAAAACTGTAAACATATCATGAAGAAGCATTACCTTCACTATTTTTTATTTTATCTTTTGGAAATAATCAAAGGAAGAAAAAAAATAAAGACAATGCTACAGCTGTGAGGATACAGTTGCAATAGAAAACAAGATGATGCAACTTTAACACCTGATATATGTTTTCACGTTGCATTTTTCTAAACAATGCAAACATTTAGTAATAGATACAACATTTGCTGTTGAAGAAACATAGCACAGAGTATCTTTTACAAATAAAAAAAGAATACTTTTTTCCAAAATAAGAAGTCAGAAAACTTCTACAAAACTGTTTTGAAGAGACTGCTATCACAATGGAGGGATCCTCAGCTTCTCTTTCTCACTATTTACACATGAAATGCCCCTGTAGGGTATGGCAGACTCACTGCTATGGGCACCAAAATTACCTACATATAACTGAATAAAAGTCAGTTTACACCCTGCCTTTGACTTTATATCAGTTTCTATAACCAAATTCTGATTTCACTGATACCAATGCAAATCCACAATGGTTCTACTGACTTCATTAACATTCATCTTGTTTTACACTGGTATAAATAACAGCAGAATTTGAAAAAAAAATAGGAAAAAGGCTTCTGCTTTATTTGAAATTAATACAATTAGTATAGTCTTAAAAAAAACCAAAGTTTCATGAGTTTGTCAAATTTTCTCTCTCATTTCCTGACTAACATACTTTTGTATATTGCACACATCTAGTAATAAAAGCTAAAATTTTATGCAGTAATACAGCAGATTTGCAGAGCATCAAAAGATTCAGGTGTATGAGAAAGCAGCCAAGTGAGAACATCTGTCCTTTATCAGTGATCTTGCAAAAATCAGGTAATTCAAACAGAGGCAACTTGTTTCCTTCCCTTCAAAGCCCGGTTCTATAAATGTAAACGGTATTCAGCAGCTTACAGCCTAGTAAATGAATCACTTTAATTGAATGCTATGTACACAGTAACTGGAAAAACACAAGCAATAAGAAAAACATATGGTGATGGCAATAGAAATTGGTTTACTCATTTTGTACAGTGTTGTTTCTTTACTTCTTTCATAATTGACCTTTAGAACGATAAATGTGTAAAATAATTTTGGTTTATTATGGCTCCAAACCTTTCAACAATTACACAAAATGAAAATCTAAAAGGAAGTATTCATTCTGGAAGCATTTCCATTGTTTACATAATTGCACAGCTATAATTTAGTGTTCATGTTGTTATGGAAAAGTGGAAAAAAACCATTATGAACTATTTCAATTCCAAATGCTTCACTGTAGTGTCAAAAATGGAAAAATCCCATTTATGCCAGTCTAAAATGGATTAACCCTATAATTGATGAAATATTTCAACAAAGAATATTCTAGTAGTGAACAAAATAACATCATATGGTCACCACCATCCTCTGAATATGTGAAAAAAATGTTTATGCAAGTTCTCTGGAAGGTCAATTATAAAAATATTCTTCCACTTAGCTTTTGCTCAAGCTATTGCAGATTATAGGTGTAACCAAATAGCTTGCCATCTGTCTTGATCAGGTTTCCCAACTGTCCCTCATCAGGAACAAGCTGGGATTTTTGCTGAAAGTTCACCTTGTTCTTCAATGAGATTTCACTAGGGACTGGAATTTACGAAAGGGAAAATATCAGTCAGAAAATTGTTCTGTTTTGTTTCCATTTTTTTGTAAAGGAAAAAATACTCAAATATACTGGCTTTTGAGTTCCCCAGAGAACACGTTTGGTTTTTTCCTTTTTCGGAGCTGCAACAGAAGTACTGTCTATGTGAACAGACAAAGCATTAACCAACTGAAATCCCTGGTAAAGGACCTCTATTGCTATTAATTCTTTAACTCTCTCGTAGCTACTAATATTTTGGGTGTTTTTAAAAAAATTGTGTAAAACTTGCAGATCCAACAAAATTGTATAAAAAAATGTAAACTCCCATGAAGCAACAGGATTATTTGATAGAAGAGCCTTTAAAATCTATTATTTAAAAGTATTCTCAAAACAGTTATAAAGTATTAAAATATACATTCAGCTGACAGCATGGAATGGTGTTAGAATTATAGATATATATGGTAAATATTTAGAATTTGGTGAGACAGAGAAGTGACTCTGAGGAAAGAGTACCTAATAAGAGATAACAATGGAACTAGACACAGAGTCAGGGATTAGTACAGATGAAAACAGATGGATCTTCCTGCCAACCTGAAGGGTTAAGGGTATAACGCAGAAGAAAGACTTCCAAATTTGGACCAGGAGTGAAGAGATGGAAGGAAGAAGAGGGGCAGAGAGAGTGAAGAGATCAAGTTGGATGTTATCTATTTTGGAATCAACAAGGTCCCGGGCAGAAAAGGGGCTGTGGAGGGGGGGCCAAGAAGCAGAGTTTAAACAGCTGGGAAGTGAACGTACAGAAGAGACTGGTGAGGACTTCAGCTTAAGAATCAATCAGTGGCAAAAGGTAAAATTTATTTACAAAGAATAAGAGCAGAGGCGAGAGGCTAGTGAGTGAATTTAAATTATAGCATGTAAACCCATCTTCCAGACTGACTACAGAGCCCCCTATTTCTATAACAGACATAGAGGGGAGGGACTATGGAAGGCGGAAGCAATCCTATTAGGTTGAAGTCATAGGAAATTTCATTCCATGGTCTCCAAAGAAGGGCTGGAAGTTCTGCCATTCACTGGTAGAGCAGCTTCATAGAATGGTTTTAAATGTAGCTTTGTGGTTCTCTTTAGTACTATACATGCAACACGTACATGCTCACACAGGAGTGTAAGATTTTATTGAAAAATGGTGCCCTGCTAAACACTTATCTAGAAAACAGTATTTGGGGGAGGAAGAGTAGGGGAGAAATCCATTATAATTCTTGGAAGAAAACCAAAATTAAGAAAATACGAGACTATGAAAGTCTTATGAAGCTATCTCCACTTTATAAAAACACCAATTGTAAAAGTGAATTAATACCCACAATGGCTTACTTTTTCTAAAATGCCTCAGAACTAAAGGTCCTCATCTGCAACACTTCAACAGCCATAAGTATCTATAAAGAGAACTTTTTCCATGGAGAACAAAAGCAAAGCTGCTTGCTTATTGTGTCTTTAAAAGACAATGCCTTACCTAGCAAACATGTTCCAGTAAACAGCAATAGTGGCTTGGCAATCTAAAAGTTCTACACTACTCCTAATTGTATATATAAATTAAGAACTCAATAGAAAAAGATATAAAAGCCCACAAGTACTATTTTACTTCAAATCAATGGTGATACAAAAAAGATAATTTAAATGGCTTCTGTAACAGCTCTCACATAAAATATTTTATAAATTAGTAAACTGCCTAACAAAATTATAAACTGACATCTCTCCACATTCATTGTTTCTACAGAACTTACTAAGCAACTGTTATCTCTTTGCCACAAGTACCAACAACATATTCAAAATATGTTCAAAAACCCTCTCACACCTAAATATGCAGACTCTTAATAGACAGTAAGTGGCATAAATAATCTGCATCAATAACATCCACTTCTAAGCCTACTCTAGACACACCTGTAAAAATGAAAAGAAATGGAATACAGAAACTAACCTTTGTCTTCTCAGTCTTGAACTATGCAACACTTTGCTAGCTTTCATTTTCTATATGAAGAAGCATATCCCATCTCTGTGTGCTGAAATTTAATCATCAAGTACATCTGCTAACTCAGCAGGGTTTTGCTTTTAGCTTTAAGTTCTAATCTTAACTTCATAAAAGTAAAACATGGTGCAAGTGCAATACCATCATTATTTTAAAACTGCAGTTATCACTGAAATCATATTCTTTACAAATATTCTCAAGTATATTTTCTATCTTAAACTCACAGTCCCATAATAGGCTACTTAATTAGGTTGATACTGTGTCCACAAAATCTACTGGGAATTAAGATCAAAAATTTGCAATGGTGTATAATCCATTTGTCGTCATCTCAAACATTTTCCTTTGTCCATAACCATACACTGAATGGCATATGTTATTTGTTATTCTACTGTGTTCACCAATGTCTGTAGTTGTGGCATGAGGTGGAAGCAAGAGAAATTTGCACTAATCAGGAGAAGCTGCTTTTTTTTTTTTTTTTTTTTTTTTATTAAAGAAACTGGTTCTCAGCCAGGGGTACACAGAGATCTTCCGGATGGGGGGTGGGTTGGGGAGAGAGGAGTATATCAACTCATCTAGGTATTAGTCCTAATTTAACCAACAGGCAACATGAAAAGCACTAGTGAAGTCAGTACATATCAAAATTCCATACAATTATTTGTACATACTGCTCTATATATTATAGTAAGTACAGTATCTGCAGTCCAACAGATTTATTTTATAATTATATGGCAAAAATGAGAAAGCAAGCAATTCTTCAGTAATAGTGTGCTGTGAAAATTTTGTATTTTTGTCTGATTTTGTAAGTAGGTAGGTTTTTACAGGAAGTGAAACTTGGGAGTCTGGAAAGGTTCAGAGCCACTTTAAAATAATCCCTCCTTTCAAGGTTAAAAAGAAAAAAAGTCTTTAAATCTAGATAATGAAGTAACCCTGCCAAACAAAACAAAAGCAGAGGTTCCCCCCCCCACCCCCCAAGTAAAATTCATAGAGTTTCAAATGGCAGTTAAGTATTCAACTCACACTGAAAGCGCTCCTCAAACTACTTGGTGCAGCTCTTGCCACAAAGAGCAAGCAGTGAGACCTAAAACCTATGAAGATTTGGTTACAGAATCATCATCTAAAAGGTGGAAATGCTTATTCAAAGCAGACATGGAGGTCATATCCAGACCTCTTCTGTCTGTAAATTTCAAAAGATCCAATCCTCTCATAAGATTTTTAGCATTTCTGACTTCAGATGACACCAGGAACTACAGAGCTGTGTGAAACACATCTTTATTAAGGTTTGTAAAAATAATAATAAATGGATTTCTTACCACAGTATATGTGGCTCTTTACTATACAGAGGCAACACACTCAAACGCTTTGTATAATCTAAACCTTCTGGATTCCTCCTCTGACTTTTTGGAAGAGCTGTGTGCTCCAATGCTTTGGGAATCATTTAGAAAACCAAACCATTGAAACTACAGATGTGTCCTCCTGTGGTTTTGAATGTTTGGAGCTGAAATTACAAAACGGTCATAAGGCACCAACTCCCTCAGACCCTTCCACAAAATGTGTGGTAATGGATGATCAGAAGGTGTTGGGTAGTGTGAATATGCAGAGATGAAATTTTCAAGGAAATAGTTAAGGTAAATAACCATTTTCGCCTTCTTTGTGATGACCTCTGAATATTCCTACTAATGAAAGAGTAATGAGCAATGTAATTCCGCAGAAGAGCTAACCATTAAGCAAGCAAGAAGAGCTGTAGGTGTCAAGTTGAGAAAGCCAGATTGTACCAATGTGTCTGCAGAACTCCAGGCAGGAGTCATGCAGATTTCTATGATGAAAACATGAGTGCATGCCATCAACCTCATTTTAGTAGTAGGCTCGAAGATCAAGCCCTATTGAATTCTTTGCTAAAGCATAACATGCCTCAAAATATATTCGACTCAGATAACTGTTCAGTGTAAACAGTATTCACATTAAACTAAAGGCTACAAAAAGTCTAAATGCCTTAATCCATCCCCAATAAAAGCTCAAAGCTTTCTTGAAATCTAAGGTATAGTATATAGAACCCGCCAAGTAAGAATGTGATTGTCAGAAGACAATCAGTGGTCTCACTGAGATGAAACTTGTACACCATTTTTTATACAAATTTGGGCCACAGATATGAAACCTGCATGATATCATAACAGAAGGATCAGCCTTTAAAGCCTGTAGTGCACCATTCTTCTAGATGTAATTGCAGTTAAAAAAACATCGAACCAGATTCACAGTTGGAGCAAACTGGAATAGCTTTAGAGAGGACAACAGAATGGGATTTTTGACTTTTTGGAAGCATTTAAACAGGTGACTAAAGATACACTGACAAACACATAAGGGTACTTCGAAACAGAAGAGCAAGCTACTGACAACAAAACAAACTAAATTATACCAACAGAGCATGAAGAGACTTC
Source organism: Podocnemis expansa (assembly GCA_007922195.1). NCBI lineage: Eukaryota > Metazoa > Chordata > Testudines > Podocnemididae > Podocnemis > Podocnemis expansa. Next base: position 756,445 of record ML682039.1, read on the forward strand.
TGTGGCGCGCATGGGGGGAAAGAAAAAAAGATACATAACATTTAAGCACTGGTGACTTTCTGGACTGCCGCAGACACTCATGTGGAATCTCCTACAGCGTGTCATGTGACATCTGGACAATATTCTACATTTCAGCCCACAACCTGGACAACTCCTAATCACATCAAGAGTGTTTTCCTCAGCTAGCTGGTTCAATGATACTAATAGAAGGACTGACTGAAGGTCTATGAATGACCAGTCCCACTTCTTGAACAGCAGATTCCCCACATACTGTTCCAAGAAATACTCATGTTATCGCTGAAGCTTGTGACTGGGATCAACCGTGAGCACATTCTTTTTGCCACACAAATGCAGACCAATCAGATGCACCTTTGCTTTCTGATAGGGGTTTTGGGAATCAGCACCAGGTTATTTATTGATATAATACAAGGATCTTGTGCTGTTTCAAAGTGTAGCCATGTTAATCTAGTTCAGCAAAACAAAGTAGTTTGGTGGCACTTACAAAGATTAACACATTTATTTGTTGCATGAGCCTTCATGGGAGAAAATCCTACTCTGTCAGATGCTTGAAGATAGGGAACTTACAGAATAAGAGCAAAATAATCTTATGCTGTCTTTTCGCCCTTTAACAAAACCCTTGAACTGAGGAAAATATTTTACAGCTTTCAGATCCAAAACATCTGAATGACATTCAGTCTCCCATATGTTCCACTGAGCATACACTGTCAGCTCCTGGAGGATGAGCTCCCCAGGTCTAACTAACTGGTGATAGTGATTATCACAAGATTTGTGGGTGAAGCATTGAAACTTTCAACACGTTTTCTGGAAGCAACCATCACTGGAAGATAATACGGTTTTCAAAGGGACACTTGCTGGAACTGTCACGTCAGTCACATTTGGAGTGAATTTTACTTCATTAGATGAAGGGCACTACTTGGTAAATGCTTTGGTGAAGCAAAAATGCCAAAATACAACACCCTGAACTGATTTTTGATCCCCCACATAAAAATCTCTCTAGGATTGGAACGACAGAAGCTAGCATCAACATGTGAAATTTAAATCTTTTGAAGAAACTGATTCGTTTCCAGGAGGCCATCTTTCTTTTCTGGTATAAAAAAGTACTGTGAATACAAAGCATAACCTTTTGCCTCTGTGCTGCTGAGTATGGTTCCCATTCTTAAGAAACGTACTTCTAACATCTGAATAGCTTTTGGAGAGACATTACTGATAAGGGAGGGATTGAAATGTGTACTGTATACAGTGGAACAAACCTGATGGGCCTCTAGTACTGCATCAAATAGGAATTCAATATCAAGGTACCAGGAAAATCTCTAAAGATGGGGGTGAAGAGACACAAGGGAAGGAAACAGAAGTTTAAAACTGTTTATTGGTATCAAATCTGAGGCCTTCCTCAGAAATTATTACTGTGTTTTAACATCCTCAGCTCCATTAAATAAGGCATTCTGCCCCCCCCCCCCCACCGGTACAACAAAAGGGCACAGAGTAATTTGATACAAAAGAGGAGAATCCTAACAATATCTATTGACTCAAGCATTTAAGAAAAGTATCATTTGGCCTCAAACTTCTCTGATTCCCCCCTCCCCTTCTTTGTGTCTGTAGTCAATCACATCCTTCTCCTGCCCCACAAATATATATGCCACCACCAAGCTCTGAAGGCAGAGGGGAGAGCAGTGGCTCCTGACTGGGTGCTCAGCTCTGAAGATAGTGCAGAAGTTGGGGTGACAATGTGAAAAGCGCTATTTGTAAATAGCACTTTTCAAAGCGGACAATGCCCCATTGCCACCCTTACTTCTGCACAGCTGCTGCCACCTGGGGCTGACCTGGCTGCGTCCGGGTGAGGAAATGAGGGCAAGAGGAAGAAAGCCCAAGCCTGGGCTCCCTTCTAGTGAGGGATTACAGGGGTACATGGGGGGCAGGCCCAAGCCCAGGCAGCAAGACTCCAGGTGTCCACAACCCTTCTGCATGAACTCTGCCCGCCCAAGGTCACAGCCATAATTCTCTGAATAAATCACTCAGCTCACACCTCCTCCTACGCCTCCTTTGTGAGGCCTGCCCTACTGTTTGAGAACCACTGTTCTAATGGACTATCTTTTCACAATTCTTCAGAGAGCATTACACAATCAAGCCCAGAATTTAGATGTCAGTGGCAGCTAAAAGAGTATTGCACAACTTGCTTAGCAAACAAAGCCTTACATTTAATACATGTAAATATCTCACACTGCATTTGAAATACTCTGAAATAGTTTAAAACAAACACTGTAACATAGTCTCCTAGTGCAGCAGACATGGAATGAAACACTAGGTTTGATTCCGTATCCACTGAAATCAGGTGCAAAATTCCCATAGACTCCAATGGTGCAGCATCAGGCACATAACACAACACAACTTAAGGTTTAAAATAGCTTTTACACATCTATATGACAACCCACACACAGCATTTTCTCTGCCTTCACATCTTTCAGAAGTCATTTTTCACTTTGTATTGTGGCCTAAAATGTAGCATGTCACCTGTATTCTTTAGATCCTGAAAAGAGGCTGGATGATTTTTCATTTGAAATCTTCACACTTCTGATTTGTCAACAAACAAAAGCCTGGTGGCTCTTGCTGGCTAGCAACATTCAGTCCTTTGTTAATTGAAACATAAGCATTACCACAGTAGACCAGCCCTGCTCCAATATCCAGTCTTTGACAGTGGCCAGCACCAACCAGATGCCTCAGAGAAAGGAAGAAAAAGCCAGCAGTAGACAGATAAAGGATCATCTGTCCTGCATTACTTCTCATCCTAATTTCTAATAATCTGGCACCAATGTAACTCTGAAGCATGAAACATATTCTGGTTTTTCTTCAGATTGTATAATTCCCTCCAAGAATTCTGTAAATGATAAATTACAAATCTGGATTTTCTTAACTGTGTAAGTGTCCAAGCTTTTTCTGATCTTACTCTGATTTTAATTCAAATCCACCCTGCACCAGTGAGTTCCCATTGTCTGTGTGAAAAAGTATTTCCTTTTACCAGTTTTGAATTTATCACTTTTTAATTTCACTGAATGGCTTTGTTCTTTGTGTTATGAGATAAGGAACAGAGAACTCCCAATCTACATAGTCTAGACCATTAATTATTTTATATACATTTGTAACATCCCCTCTCACTCGCTTCCTCTCTAAAATGAACAATCCCAGTCTTTTCAATCTCTCCTCATGTATGAAAGTTTAGCCAGGCATTCAATCTTTCTCTTCAGTGTTTCCTGAAGCCCCTTAACCCTGAAATATTTTTGACATTATGACCAGCATTGCACACAGCATCCAGATGAGGTTGCCTACATCACTTAATTTATATAAAGGGATTATAACTAGATTATCCTTCAACCTATTCCTTACGTATCTTGATACCTTTTCAGCAATGATCTTCATTTGCTTTTGTATTATCCTCATCATCTGGCTTTGGTGGATCTCTGTGAAGTTCCTGAGAGTGCGCTCCCTGGTCACGAGCAACTTAAAAGAAATCTGCATCATCTGCATATTTTCCTCTCTCACTGTTCACTTCCCTTTCTATTTTTATAGGCAAACTAGGAGTGCCACCTGTACTTAAGGCTGTCATTTATACAGCTCTGCAGTTTCTCAGAATTTTCCAGGCTAACTGTCACGGCTGAAGTTTTCCATGGCGGACATGTGCCTCAGGTTGAATTTTGAGGGGAAAGGCAGAGTCCAGAAAAAGTTGTTCAGCTATTCCTGATAATGAGATTAGGGTAAAACATGTTGCTTTGCTCAAGTTAAAAAATTCCTTACAACCATTTGGCTGAGAAGTTTAGTGCCTCCATGCTTAAAAGCAGTAACTTAAAACTTGGAAGGGGAAAAAAAGTGTCAGGGATGTGCCTTTTGCTCCTACCATAAAAACAGCTCAAATTACATCAAATTATAAAGACACTGAAAAAAAAAATCTCAGTTCCCATGTGCTCAACAGAACATTAGCAGCTAAATTTTTTGAAGAATCAATCTCCATTGAGCATGCTGCAGCCCCGGAGTGCAGGGCTGAACAGGACATTCCATGAAATTGATGCTATTAGCAACTAAGGTGGTAGACACCAGAATTAAGCCTCTCTCCTGTGTTCTTAATGCCTCGCCTGGGCCCACACAAGGGGAAGATACTGGAGTCAAATGCAGAGACAAGAAGAACTCACCCCAGGAATGGAGTGGAACAATACAGGGTGGAGCGAGTTTAATGGAATACAGTCAGGAAGGTGTAGTGACTAGGTCAAGAACCTATTAACGGCTGAGGAAACTGGGACTGAGAAGAACTGGAAAATGGGGGAATCACCACCACATCCCTCAGGGATGTGGTGTGAAAACAAATTATCAATGTTTTCCAAGCATTCAGATAATATAAGAGCCATAAAGAAGCCAAATCAAGAAATTAATAATTCTGTATTCAGAAAAGGGTTTGCATAGTGTATAAGTAGTAAATCACAGAGCCACACACTGATAAGTGAGGACAAAACAAAGTATTGAATAACTGATCTTCTCATGAGCTTCTTTGCAGAGGAAATCCTAACTGTGGCATAGCTGCAAATTTGAAATTTGTCTTTCCCACCTTACCTACCTTCTAACATTGTGTGTGTGTGATTAATATATTTATCACAAGACTTAACGTAGATCCTTGAGGCACTGTTAACTTTTGGCCATAATGAAAATTGACCACTTAATCCTACACTTTGTTTTGTTTTTGGCCGATGGCAATATTTTGCCTCTCATCTGATGACAATGTAAATTTTCTCTGTAGTCTCTTCCAATGGATCTTCAAAAAGCCTTTTGAAGGTCTCAATCGTGTTCACTGCTTCTCCTTTATCCACTACTTCACTGATCCATTAAAAAATTCTAAGAGTAATAAGACATGATTTTCCTTTGTAGAAATGGTGTTGGAAAAAATCATGATTTGATAGTGGCTATCCAAGTGTTTTATTATTCATTTTTAATTATTTTAACTAATCGTTCATTCTTCCCAGCTTGGGTGGTCAGACAGGAATTTTTGCCTGTAACCACACTGCTACAGGTTTTGACTACGCTTCTGACCTCACAAGTCCCCCAGAACCCTTTAGAACTCTTATATTTATGTTCTTTCATCATCCCTGAACTGCAGGTGCACAAGACATGCACAACTACCTTCTCATATGAGGGGTTTTCACATAGCTTCAAGAAAACTACTGATCATGCTTGGTAACTAGATCTGGGCAAAAATGTTTAAATTGTTTTTTCATCCAAAAATACATTTTTAGCATCAACAAAACAACAAAAAATTAATTTCAAGTCAACTCAAAACATTTTTGTCAATTCAAAATTTTCTTCTCAACTTTTTTAATTTGAAGGAAAAAATCAAATAATTGTTTGGGTTTGAATCGGACTGGATTTTTTCTTTTCGGTTCAGCCTCCCAAACTCAAAAATACATTTGCTCAGCTCTAATTATAACTGTCATAGATTACTTCTGGATTTTTCTGAGCATTTTTAGCTGAGTTCCCCTTTCTACAATTTGCTCTCCATGCACATTTAGAAAAACGAAATTAAAAGAATTCATTCTTCCTCCCTTTTTCTTTAGCTTACGTTAAAAACATTCAATATAAAGCATGTAGAGTATAATGGCTTACCAGCCCAATGTGTTCTTTATCTGCATATCAAAAATTAAGTTAAGGTAGAAGAGTATTCCCACACCATATGTTATGACTAATTATTTTCCACTAAACAATACAATTTCTCTGGTCTGAAAAAAGGTGATGCAATTGTTGCATAGGATTGTTCATGTCTTCATACAGGGATGTTTGTTATTAGAGGCAGATCTGACCAAATTACAGGCATCTCAATTACATCACTCTCTCCCCTCCTTTCTTTCTAAGCTAATTGCTAAATTTTAAATTCAAAACGCCTTTGAGAGCTTTGCATAAAATATTCTCTTACACTGCTCTTTTATATACTGCAAGTGAGGACACAGACATTTCTAGCAAGCTTGAAACTTCAGATAATGTTTGCAATTAAAGATATTGTACTAATCCCTGAACATAAATCAAAAAGACAATGTTTAGTTTTACTCCTTTTCTAGCAATATAAAAAAAAGTTGATACAATATAGAGGGGAAAAATTCAAATTTAGCATACATGAAACTATTAATAAGGAGTCCTGTCTTTGAACAACTACAGCTGTTTAAGAAATAAAGTGATAAACAAGTGAAGATGGCATATGTGCTTTAGCAATAAGGTATTCTCCTTACCAGTTTAAGAGTACTGTGGTATGCACTTATCCAGCTATAGACAATATGCAGATACATCTAGATGTCTGCACATTCAAAGAAACTCAATTGCTAGTTGTTCAACTAGTATCTGCTTGCTAATACTCTGTTTGCTTTCTTTTGTAAAAGCAAACTGTCAAAACTCTTTGTCATAATGAAAATCATGCTAGCAATGTTGTGAGCAACTCTTCAACAACCTGTTTGCACGTTTGATACAAGATGCATGGGTTTTCGTTTTTAAATGATGATGCATCCCAGGAAAGGTTTGTTACTGGCACCAACCTGTAAGTGGAATCAATGAAACTTCTGAAACCACATTTCAGTGGAAAGTCTCTGGGATGAATATTTACTTAAAGTTCTTGTGTGGCAAAATGTTTAGGTCAGTTGTGTGATGGTCCTCAGTCTATGTGCTCTTCCCTCACTATGAGCTCTAAAGACCTTTGGGCACTCGCTGTATCCAGCCACGTGTGGATGTGATTAGTGTTCATAGTATTTGCTTAGATTGTTAGCCCTAGTGGTAGGGACCGCCCTCCTGTACATGTCCACACAGTGACCATCAAAACAGTCTACAACCAAACCCCCTATGTGCTACCATAATACAAATATTAAGTAACAGTCATACCATTATACCATATAAAAACTGCTAGGCATTCATTTGAAAAAGTCTATTAAATATCACTGACTTTGGGGGGGGGTTGTTTTTTTGGGTTTGTTTTTTTTTTTTTTTTTTTTACCAGTCTCTACATTATTCATGATATGAGTTTTAATAAGGTGCTCTCATTCTACATGGTAATTTGTTTACAACTAAGGCACCACTTAGCTCCCTGAAAAGTATGATCTAAATTTTGCCCCAAGCCCCTGCATTGTAACACTCCACTAGAGTCAGTTTAGGACATTCTGTAGCAGCTTCTGATAAAATTGAAAAACTACATTTTTACTGAATTAAGTAGGCAAATAAACAGGAAAATAAAGATCACAATATTACATTTTAATCTGTTGTTAAATTAAATTGCATTCTGCTGATAATCTTCATATTTTGAGTGTGCCTCAGATTTTTGCATTGAAAATGCACAATACTTCTATAGAACCTATTAGGGTAAAACAGAAGCTTTAGCAGACAAGCAAGGGACAGTTCAGGCTTGTAACACAAGGAGCTATGGGAAATATTTGAACCTGTTTGATAACTATATTAACTGAATGCTAAAATGATGATCAGTGAAGTAGTTAATGAGACTGATGATGCAATTTGCATAATTAGATTTCAAAAGTTAATACCCCACTGAGCTGAATGGAGTAATTCATATTTCTTGGAGCTTCTATGTTAGGCTATCTGCAGACTCAAATAAGTTTAGCAAAACAAACAAGGAGTCCTGTGGCGCTGAAAGACTAACAAATGTATTCATCCTATAAGCTTTCGTGGGAGAAAAATCCCACTTCACTAGATGCTTTCAAGAGGCGGAACGTACAGAATGGGTAAGTTCCCCCATCTTCAAAACGTCTGGCAAAGTGGAATTTTCTCCTACAAAAGCTCATGTGATAAATAAATTTGTTAGTCTTTAAGTGCCACAGGACTCCTTGTTTGTTTTGCTGATCTAGGCTAACACGGCTACCCCTTTGGAACCTAAATAAGTTTGTACCCATTTTGGGAGGCTTTCATCATGATCACAGGGTCCAGAACAATATTTTAAAATTAACATTTAGATTATGGACTACAGTTCTGTAGCAAGGGGTGAAATCTACAGGCTCATTAAGTACTTAGGGCCCTGTTTCTTGTCCAATAGTATCTCATTCCATTATCCAGGTATATTAATCAAGTAGCATGTCATTAACAAAGTACATAGGTTCAAGTCATCAAAAGTTTATACAGCCATATACTATAGTGCATTGTAGCTGGGAAGCAGCAGCCATTAGGACAGAGTACTTCGATATCACGTCATAATGTTACACCACTGTTGATGAAAAATGCGCTTGCTATGTACTGTAATTTTCCCAGATGCAAAATGAAGTTACCATAAATCAAATCAATTATTTTTTGTTAATATAACCACCTTCTTTGTATATACTCCATTTCTATTTGTAGCAGATTTTCTCCTCAGTCTATGAAAGAGATCTGAGATATTGATCTAGCAGCATGACAATAATCACAGTGATGACACTCTGATAAATAAAAAATAGAAATAATTAAAACAAACTCATTTATTCACGAGTTTTGAAAACCAAAAGGAACAAAGAGCTAATGAGTCCTCAGCAGTTTTTCAGCTACATTAAAAAGAGACAAAAATAAGAGAATACAACATGATAGGAAACTTGCAGTCAAGTGCACCACCAAGAGGCAAAAATCAGAAAGTCATGTAAGAACAAAAGAACATTAAACATGAGACAGAAGTGAAAAACACTGGAGTGGTTATAACTCAGGATCTGAATTCACTATGCGGTCTTGACACCTTGACCAGAAGACACATATTCATATATAAAATAAAGTGACAAATAATGTTAAAGTGGCTCTAAGGTGAAAGTGTTGTCTGATTAGTAAGTTCACTGGTTTTAAAATGCAAGTGAAATACAAGTTTGTGATAGTAAGGTACAGTAAAAGATTAACAGAAACAAGTTATGGTTAGAGTGCACTGCAATGAGAATTTCATTCTAAATTCTGGTGCTAATTTTTCAAGAAATACAGAGCAAAAATTGCAATGACAAAATGAAAAAGACACGACATTTAAATTAGCATAGCTCTCATTACCAGCACTAGGATAAAGGAATGTAAACATACAGGGCTAGATTCAGGGGTTAAAGTATAATCTGGCAGGCCCTGGAACCCTCCTAAATTTCCAGGGCCCCTTAATGTTCCCCAGCTACTGCTCCCCCAAATGTCTGCCCCCCACCCCTGCTAACTGCTCCCCCAAAGCACCTATCCCCATCAGACCACTCTTTCCCCATGTCCTCCTCAGCCCCAGTCCCCAGTGCACAAGCTCCCTGCCCTCATGTCCCCAACTCCAGCCTTCCTAACCCCCATTTTCAGTTCACCTCCTTCAGTCCCACAATCCCCTTCACACCTCCCCAGCCCACTATCCTGACCCCTTCTCACGCCACACTGAGCCACCAGGTGCCCAATTATCCCCAGACCACCCTCCTGGGCCCCCTTACCTGTGCCACCGGGCAGCCAAGGAGCCAGATGGGAGGAAGGGAGGCTGCGGTGCCACACAGGGAGGGAACATGGTCCCGAGACTGAGTCCAGGTCATGCATATCACCCCAACCCCGCAGGAAGGGGCGGGGCCACCACAGGCTCCAGGAAAGGTGGGGAGGGGTAGTAGGGCTCACAGCCCCTGCATTCTGGTGCATTCTTCTAGTTTTAGGGGGCCCCAGAACCCCATGTTCCAATGCATTCCTCTATTTTTAGGAGGCCCTGGGACGCCGTTCCGGAGCGTTTTGGCTTACTTTAACCCTGGCTAGGTTTCCAAAACAGCTCAGCATCAACAATGGAGGCCAGATTTTCAAAATTGCTCAGCACCCAACAGCTCCCTTAGTTCTCAATAGGAGCTTCTGGGTGATGCAATTTTAAGTCTGACCACTTTGTGTAGGTACCTAAATGGGAGAGATCTCATAGCTCATATTAAAGCTTTTGTTGGTTGTTTTGTTCATAATTTTTGAACTAGAAAGGGCAAGCCCAAGACCACAGTGCCCAATCACACTAGTATTTTGTTTGTTTGCTTTTGTAATATCCTGTAACAGCCATGCCAAATCAAGATCCTCCCCCATATCATGGTCATATGAATACATTTTTAGATGATTTATTGATATCCTCATAAAAACATGGAAAACTATTTTTAGATATGTTCCATTTTGTTTAAAATATTTTACTTCCTGTAGTTTTACACTATTTAGATTTTCATGAAAACAGAAGCCTAGTTTAAGAGCACATTTGTTTCTGTTGACTATTCCCCATGTTAATCTATAATCTTCCAACATCACTAATTTCTTGCTTTCCTACTAATTTATTGCTCAGCCAAAATTTAACACAGGAGCTAGAAATCATATTCATGCAAGCCACACAAGCAGAATCCCACTGGTGGCTCATAGTCATCCTGTGATCAACCAATGCAGGTGTTTCTCCTCTTTTGTCACTTCCAATTGATACATCCTGTTTACAGCAAAAAATCTTGCTGTTCGTTCCTAAATACATGACCTTGCGCTTTGCACTATTAAATTTCATCAAATTTCTATTACTCCAGTTTGCAAGGCCACCCAAATCTTCTTGTACGATATTCAAACCCCCCCCCCAACTTCATGTGATTTCCATTTTTATTAGCATACTAATTGGTCCCAAGACTGATCCCTAAGGAACTCCATTAGTAATCTCCGTCCAGCCTGACCATTCATTTTCAATTACTTGTTTTACTCTCCCCTTTAAGCAGTTCCTTATCCACCTCTAATTTCTCATATTTAAATCTCCTTCATTTTCTTGGCCTAAAAAATTATCTACTCAAAGATCAGGTTGTTGTGGCACAATCCACCTTTCTAAAAAGCCTGTTGTGTTTTATTCCAATTACCATTAAACTCTCAGTCCTTAACACCTTTTTTTAAAATCAATATTTGTTCCAAGACTTCGTATAGAAATCAGATCTAACTATCAGACCTGTAGTTTCCTGGATCATTAGTTTCTCCTTTCTTAAAAATAAGGTGTATATTGGCAATTCTCCAGCCATAGAGTACAATACTTAATTTTACAGATTCATTAAAAAACCTTGCTATTGGTCTTGCAATTTCATGTCACAGTTCTTTTAATATTCTTAGATGGAAACTATCCAGGCTCCCAATTCAGCCCCATTAAGTTATCTGAGTCTGAATTCCACCCCAGATGTGGCAATTCTACCTCCATATTCACATTCTCGTTAGCTAACTGATACTACCCTATAGCTCTTTATTAGCCTTATCAACAACTGATAAACTTTTGTTTAAGTGTTGGGCCATGCCAAGAGCTTAGTTGTCCAGCTTCTTCCTTTGTTTTCTTTTTAATTATATAGCTATAAAACCTTTTATGATTGGCTTTAATTCCCTTTGCAAGGTCCATCTCTGCTTGGTTTTTGGCAGTTCTCACTTTATCCCTCTACTTTCTGATGTCCATTATCTGTCCCTTCCCATCTTCCATAACTGGTAGACTTGCTGCTTTCTCTTAGTCACCTATTTGAGATGCTTGCTCCTCCATGCATCATAGTTGACAACCCCTCTTAATGGAGAGCAGAAGCTGGGGAAGAAGCAATTTTCACAGAAACATGAACAGAATATAGCATAAAGAGGTGTGTGATGATTGCAAGTCTCATGCTCATTTGGCACCAGAAGCTTTCTGGGTACCAAATATCCTATGGTATTCGGAGCACAACAGAACTTGATGTAGGCACCAATGATGCTCTGGATGCATTGTCTGAGGTACTGAAGGGAGTGCAGATTCCAATGCAACCACTCTTTCGGTCATATTAGCCTTAATTATTAAGTCCTTAATACTGAGGTATGGGACTCAGTTTATGTCCCCATTATCACTTACCACAAAAATTACTTCACTCAGGGGAGTTAGAAAACAGACCCCTGAGCGATGCATGTTTTGTCAGCACAAGCAGCAGTGTGCACAGCACTATGTCAGCATGAAAGCATCTGTTACCAACACAGATAGCGCCACTCACTGAGGGTGTTTTACTTTGTCAACGTGACAACTCTCCCCCCATTGGCAGAGTAGTGTACGCAAGCAACCTTTCAGCAATGCAGCTGCATTGGCACGGCTGTCATGTTGTAAGCTTGCTAGTATAGACATGGACTTACATGACATCTTACAGTGTTTTGCAGTACCTGAAGTTCTCAGAACCTCATTAGTGGTCCTCTTGGGGCCTTGAGGTCTTTTGAGAAGGAACTGCTATTCTATTCCTCTCATCCCCCTCATCAGTCTTTATGTAAGATGCTCTTTGTGCCCCCTGCACTGTTATCATCTCCCTCATGGACAGTGTTGGAAACCAGGGTTTTGATGCTATCTTCACCTTGCAAGCTCTGGTGACCATGGTCTTGACATCGAGAAGGCACTTACAGAAGTTTAGAGCCTCTTTGCAGGGGAAAACAAAGGAGTCCTGTGGCACTTCAAGACTAACAAATATATTTATTGTGGGAGAAAATCCCACCAGTAGGGATTTTCTCCCACAAAAGCTCACACGATAAATATATTTGTTAGTCTTGAAGTGTCACAGGACTCCTTGTTCATTTTTCTGAACTAGACTAACACAGCTGCCCCTTTGGATCTTTACAGGGGGGTTCTCTGCACCACAAGACCCAGCCGGTCTTAAGGCTTGTTCCATCATTAATAGCCAATACTTTATCTCCTCGTTCTTAGGGAATTGTCTCATAAAAGAAGTGAAGATCTTGCATTTGCCAGGAATATGAGAGTCTCTTAAACAACTAATGAAAGGGGAGTGCCCATCAATGACAAAGACTCTTGATAAGAGAGGCACCTTGAAACCCTGGAGCCCAACATCCCAGACAGAAGTAAATTTATTATGTCCCCTCAACAAGGGAAAGCACAAACAAAAATTATTTCTTTTCTTTCCAAAGAAAACACACCAAATGGGAACCAACACTCCAACAGTTATAAAGTACTCAACCAATCCACTACTACTAAGATCTAATAATGGTAAGAATGCTAATCAAAGAGGGAAAAGGGACATACTAAATCTCATCTTTGGCTGAAGGAAGTTGAGAGGTAACTGAAGGTGTTTTTCCTGCTCAGCCCTCCATAGCCTTGACATGGGCACGAGACTGCATAGGGTGCATGCAGGTACTGAATGAACAAGTACTGCTACCAAAAGTGAAGCACCCCCAGGAATATTATTCGAAGAACTGTTACTCTTACACATGAAGCAAACAAACCAGCAGCACCTTGAAAGTTTACGAGCCCCAGAGAACAGAATTTAGGAGGAGAACAGGAAAAAGGGGGCAAATATACAATACATGGGGAGAAGAATAGTTTAGGTTACGGTATAAATAATTTCAAGTTCATACTTTTTTTTAACTTGTGATACAGCCATTTACCTCCAACCTCACAGGTTCAAATTGGCTAATCCAGGCTTCACCATCAAAACAATGTAGTAAATGTGTGAATGCAAATGTAAGCATAGTAAATGCGATTAAATTATTTTTTAAAAGAAAAGTCAAGCTTTTACCTGGTCTTCACTAGTTAAGCCAATGTGCATCACAAGGTAAAAATGCACTAGGAAATCAGAATTTGGCAAAACATCTTGGCGCCTCGTCATCATAGCACAGATCAGCCTATATGCTTGAAGCTTGCCTTCCTTGTATTCATTTGGCAAGGTTGTTGCCTGAAAAGAACACAGAATTTTTATTATTAGAACTCTTCTAGTTACTAAATAATTCAAATGTATCTCCTACAAGACATACTTGCAAGATGCATCAGCCAACTATACTAGCCAGTAGGTATCTTGAACATAATCCAAATATTGATACTCAAGGGTCATTTTGCTGTTCTAGACAAAAGAAAACTAAAGGATTGGACACTGATTTATTTTTCTAATATATCTAGAACAACAAAGATTGCAGAAACACAGCAAAAATCCATTAAATGATTCAGTATTGATGTGCAGCATAATTTTATTCTGTGCAGAATTTAAAACTAACTTACTTTGAACAACCATGAGGCAAATATTCTGAGAGGTGGAATTAAAACAGGAGGAGAAGGTGTAGACTGATTATCCAAACTAATAGCAAGGTTGTCCCTTATCTGGTTTAAGAAAAAATGAGAGGGGATTAATAAAATACCATTGATATGTTAAAATGATCATTATTTACAATACATTATTGCTTCCCAGTCTTTCTTCTGGAAGTGCTGCCCTCTGCCTCTTTCCCACCTACCCCACATTGCTGGTGGTGTTCTGCCACCTTAAATATTACAAATTTAAGGTTCTCCTGTGGAAATTTACGCTAATTTCCAACATTTGTGGATTATTTTGTACTTTCAATTCGTCACTTATTTCACTATTCTGCAATCTCAGAACACACTAAATTAAATCCTTTTTGTTACTACATAAAATGGTCTCTTATTAGGTGATTTTATTGAAATTCAAACCACTTTTCTTTATTTAAAATACAATTTTCCCCTCCAAACAACACACTTAATTGCATCTTCACTGGTAAAATTACAGCATCATTAACAAAACAAACAGAATAAGCAGCTGAAACTTCTTAAATATTCTAATAAAAAGTACATTTTATTACTTGGTAAATGTTTATTGGAATATACTGTAAATGAATTTTCCAGTGAATTTAGTAATTATTCATTTTTATAGCACATACAAAAATCATTCACTTTGCATTAGAACAAACACACATCACAAACAATACCTTTGCCAGTTTGTACCATAGGTCATATAGATAACCAAAAACTTTGGCATGGATTTTAGGAGACTGGATACTGTTCACATCTCCAAGAATTCCCAAGATCCTCCTCCATAACACAGCTGCAGAATCAGGATGCCAGCCTATAAGGTTTCCACCAGCAATTATACTACAGTCATCAGCAAGGAACTCACTGCTGTCTATAAAATTAAAAGAAAAAAAATAGTTTCCATCAGTTGTAAATGCAATGGATAACCTATCTTTGGTCAACATTCATTCATATAAAACAAGGGAGTGATAGTTATGAAAAAAATTCCAAGCTACGAATTTGAGCGTTCATTATCCCAAACACATATTCAGAGCAACACCTTTCTCAGTATCAAAATAAATGCTTCTACAGATAATTGGTAAAATTGCCCTCATAAGTATTTTTTTCCCCCCTCCTGGAGATGCACTCCTCCCCTTTTCTTTTCTCCTTTTCTAGTCTTTTTAATCTCCTATTGTGATATACCTTCATCCAGTCTCCCCTTTTTCGAATTCCAATGTGATTACCAACAAACTCAGAAATAAAACATCAGGAAGACATTTAGCCATATGCATTCACTTAAGATGCAATGATTTAGCAACAGGAATAAATGAATGTTTGATATAGCTTGAAATGTTTTATTTTTAAGTTTAGGAATTAGATATTGGAAATTTTGAGTCCAGTGTAATTAAATTAATTAGTAAAAATAAACTTTACTTAATACCCCCAAGTAACTGTGAACTTCCCCATTTGGAAAACTCAAAAAGATTTAAAACAACAAAATAACAGTTTTTTATTATTAATGCACAAACCACTACTTACTAAGATCATGGCTAACAGATTAGGGGATGGAAGGGAAATTGAGCTTCATTAATTATCTACAGAAGAAATGGATAATATCTGCAGATAATGGCACATTACAAAGAATAATTTATAGCCACTGATGGTCATGTAATTGGAGAAGCCCTTTGTTAGGGCTTAACAGCAGTATCTAGAGTCTTCTAAATAATTACATCTGGGTTCAAAGTTCAGCTATTTTATTGCAAAGATTTATTCATACTCTGTAGTGATGGGAAATACAAAATGTTTACAGTTTCCTCGCCCTGCTCCCCCCCCCCCCCAGCACAAGATTGGTACTGAAGAAGCAACCCTTTCTCATCTGAACCTAGTTTTTCATTTTTTCACTCAAAAAGCATCTTTTGGGGGTCAAGGAGGCACCTTTCAAAAAGATGGAGACATTTATGTCAATTATTTGGGAAGGATGGAAAGCAAAAAATAGGTTCCTATGCCGAGAAGTGGATCACCAGAGCACGGAGACTTGAAACTTCCAGATCTAAAGCAACGTAACACAGATACTAATTTGACAAATACCAATTCATTAGTGGCTTTCTGTGCCTCAAAAGCTTGAGCTGGGATACAGGAATGGTAAAAATTTCATCAGTCCATAACTGTCACCATCAAGGCTGGGAACTATCTATTGTCATTTAGCAGCAAAGATCAAGTTGACTCTTCTCCAAAAACACAGCTTTGCAGAGTCCCACCCCAAGGACAAACATGAAAACTTCAATGATCAAAATAAAAAAGAAGTTGGTAGTGTGTGTGGAAAAGTGCCAACCATCAGGTAGGACCAGCCTTCACTGGCAACATGGTGGCTAAAACTGCTGCCATCAAGCATTAATATACAGAGGAATGCCTGGCTACAAGCATCCAGCCTTCATGATGTGATATGGCAGTGTCGGGTTCTCTGCAGCACACTAACAACTGACTTCAGAAAGCTGTTAGATTCAATGTGTCCATACTGAAAAATTCCAAAGCAACAGCTGTGTCAGTCCACCAAAACAAACAAGTAGTCTGGGGACACTTATAAAGACTAACAAATTTATTTATTGCATGAGCTTTCATGAAAGAGAAGCCCAATTTGTCAGACACTTGAAGATGCAGAGTTTACAGAATGGGAGCAAAATACATGCAGGGCAGTGTAAGTCATAGGATCGGGTCAGACTAACAGCAAATCAAAGTAGTTGTAAGATTCAATAAATGCTGGCTTACCTAACATACTCCAACTTTCCATGCGCAGACCATAAATTTAACTTTATACATTTGATAACTCGTGACAAAGAACTCAGCCTTAAAGCATTTTAAAAAAATCAGAATTTTATCTGAATATGGGCTCTGAAAGTAGTAGCCACAGAGCTTCCTGCAGCTGGGAAGATACCTGGATATGGATATGAGGTTCCCCCTTCCACACCTCCCTGAGAGTAGCTGTGCAGGAGAAGAGAAAATTCTGTCTCTCTTCAGCCTGGTTGGCACTGATAGCTAGAAACCCTGGCTGAGGTGTTTCCAGCAGCATAGGTCAAATTTACACTATGTTTGGATTTAACTGTGGTAAGCAGTGTGAATAGGAATAGTTTTATTGCACATATAGTAAGACACTATGTAAAGAATGAAATGGGGAAATTATTTAGATATAGCTTGAAGTAATGGATCAGCTCTGTAACTCAGAGACAAAACATCAGATGATAATAAATGATGGCTTACTTAAGAGTAATATAGCTTCCCTGTAATCTACAATATGCTCTCAACTTTATGTGGTATAATGGGTACTTTTTATTATACAAAGTAAATGAATGGTAAAGGAATGACATCCCACTAAAAAGGAAATGAATTTTTGTTAAATCAACTTGTGATATAAGTAAAAATCATTCTAGTACAATTAATCTGATACATACATTTCAAGCACAAGTATAGCACCAAAATTTCAAGAGGAAGTTTATCTATATCCTCAGGCATGTTCAGAACAGACTGGTGCATATTTCCATCTAGAAGATACCCTGCCTTATGGCATTTGAAAAAAAGTATCAAACTCATTTGCTATGGTGGGCCAGATTTGACTTCAAGTGAGCAGTATACACCATAAATCGAAATACTGGGACACCCTCTCTCTCTATTAGGGACTGGTCGGATAGAAGAGATTCGCAGGCCACATGCTTAACACCCATGCTATAAGGAAAGCTAGCAATATGAAAGGACACTAGGCTGAGCTTAGGAATCAGAAAGGGCAAGACTGCGGAACTAAAATCTAGGAGACAATAAAAGGAATCACAGATCTCCTATGGACTGGAATCCTTTTGGTTAGCAGTGATTTGAACAGAGCAGAAAAAGAGAGAAAAAGTATTTTAAGTATTCTCAGAATGTCCATATGTGATCTCTTTAACATTGTGTTGTATGGACTTTTCAGTATGTTATTTGCAGTGTAACTGTAGTACGCTGTTTGGAAAACTGTTTCCTACGCTTCTTATGATGACTACAGCTCTAAATCCAAATTAGAATAGCTGTCAAAGTACTGTACAAGATACTACAGCTGAAAGAAATCATCTGTATGCAATCTACATTTTAACTAATCTGTTAGAAAACACCACAATTTAACTACATAATTTTTGGCTGTAGATCTCAATTGGCCCCAGTGTAGTTAACCTTCCTTGCTGCCAGCAGCATTTTCAGTCTGTCATCTAACATTCCTGGAAGCAAGTCTAACTGATGTGGTTCTGAAATTGTTTTGGCAGCTAACACACCTCCAATGTTGCTTATTAATAATAGTGGGGACAAGGCCACAGACATCCAGGGCAGACAATACCTAACCAAATCTTTTTTTTTTTTTTCCCTCTCTCTCCCCCCTTTTCAGGACTTTTAACATATTTGTTAGTGATCAGTGCCTCCACTTCTGCGCTACAGTAGACTGTAGGCAAGAAGAGAGTACCAGGTCATCTAATCTGATTTCCTGAATATCACAGATCACCACGATCATCCACACACTAAACCGAACAACCAAAATTAGATCAAAGTATTACAGACCACCATAGACTAGATGATTATATGCCACAGGCACAAAAGTACACCAGTGACTGAGTCTCCAGCAGTGATTAAGTGACCCACATGCTGAAGAGGAAGGCAAAAAGCCCCTAAGGTCACTCTGGTAGAGGGATCCCACACATGAGTCAGTCAGACTTTGAGAAAGAAGCAGTCAGTCTTGCACCCGGAAAACAGAAAATTGTCCACCTCACGCAGATCCAGAGGGGTAGCAGTGTTTGTCTAGTTCAGTAAAACGAACAAACAGAGTCCTGTGGCACTTCAAGACTAACAAATTTATTTTTTGCATGCAAGTTCCCCCATCCTCAGGCACTTAGGACATGGGAACAATGACCGGTAAACAAAAATAAGGGGGACAGATGTCATCAGTAAGGAGACTGGCACATCGTCCTCAATAGTCCTGTCAAAATGCCTTTTTTGAAGTAGTATATGGGCAGGATAAGCTCACTGAGGTTGAAGACAATGCCTCCTATAGCCGCTTCCCTTTTTCCTAGGCAGATCTTGGGAATGGGGAGCAAAGCCATGATGTCAAGAGCATTGCAGTTGACCAAAATGCTCAATTGCATCTCTGGAATGCGTGTTCTAAGAGATTTGAGTTTCACCCTGGAATTTTTAAGGCTGTGAAGCCTGTCATCAATTTTCTCAGAGAATGGAATAGGGCCCTCAAAGGGGTGGTTCTGCATGGTCTGCTGAACTTCTAAAGACAGGTCAGAAGACTGTAACCATGAACACCTTCTCACAGTAATTGCTGATGTCATGATGAAAGTCACTGTATCTGTACTCTGCAGCCTGCTGTGAAGAGCAGTCCTGATGACCAGCTCCTCCTCCACTATACCAGAAGATTGCAAGAAAGAGTGAATTTACCCTTAAATCGCACAGTGTTCTCTCAGAGTATGCAGTCATAGCAATTCAGAAGCACCTGCTTATTTGCGATCCTGAGCTGCAGGCTCCCTTACGAATAAAGTTTATGACTGTTGGCGTGTGTTCAGTTCGTCCTACCAAGAGGGCACCCCTGGTGGGTAATGTGGGGAATTCTTTGTTCAAGTTGTCTAGAAAAAAAACCCCACCCTTCACCTAATGGGAGGGGCAGGTAGTTCGTTCTACCCTAGCAAGGGAGCAACCGGTAATCCAGGGGCCGGGTACAACAGTTCACCAGGGGGCCCCGGAACCCTTACTAGGGTGACCAGTCAATGATTTGGTGGCAGTCAGGGGTTCAGTGAAGTTGGGGACAAATCAGGGTCGCTGTCTCAACGAAAGGGGAGAGGAGGAGGGTGGACACAGGCCCCCCTGCTCCACTGTGTCCCAGCCCAGGGCCCTAGCAGCACCTGGACGTGCCGACAGCAGGGTCAGCGGGGTCCTGACCGCAACACACTGACCCCAGTGCGGAGTAGACTTCCCCTGGGCTACTGCCCTCCCCCTCTCCCATCAGTACCTCGGCTGTGCCTTCCTCGGTGGCGTCAGGGTACTCACTGAGGGGTACCGCGTACAGGCCTTCCCAGGCATTGGGTGGCGGCAGGTCCAGAAATTCCAGGGCGACTATCATCTCCTCCGGTGGCAATTCCGGGCACTCCTCCTGGTCGAGGGCGAGGGGTAGCTCCTCCAGGTCTTCTCCTGCGAAGGGGGCTGTGTCAAGTGGGGCCAGAGGCAGTTCCTCCAGGTCCTCACCAGCTGGGGTGGTAGGTGGTTCCTGGCATTCTGGGCCCTGTGGGTAACCTGGAGGGTGCCGCAGTTCAGGCGGCCACAGTCGGTCCCTTTCCCGTGGCAGGGGGTCTTCCCACTGGGCACCTGCCATTGGAGGCCTGAGCCAGCCATCCTGGTAAAAGGTGGGAGGCCGGGAGGTACGCCCCGGGCTTCCTGGCCGGAGGAAGGGCTGAGACTGCAGAGGCTGAGCGGGGCCATCCATCTCCTCCAGCAGCCGGAGTTGAACTGAGCTCCTCTGCCTGCCTTTTATACTTCCTGCCCCGCCTCTTCCCCTCCTTCTTGATTGGCATTTCTGTGGAGGCAGCCATCTTGGCTCCTCCAGGGGCAGCCATCTTGCCGCCTCCTTACAATGACCTAACAAATCCAGTCTTTTTGAGTCTTTGCTGAAGTGTGAAGACCTGCTGTCCCAGGCCTTCCCCCCTCATCAGCTGCCTCCACCACCAGAGACCCTGGGAAAATTTGAGAATAGAAATGCCCTTATCTCAGAGGGAACAAAGCATCTCTTCTTGGCTCATTTTGCTGTGGGAGCCAAGGGGGAGAGTATCTATCAGGATCTTGGCTGGCTCCATTATTATTCCAGTGATTGGCAAAGCAATCTGGCTAGATACACCTAGTCAGTAGAGCAAATACTAGGATGGCTACCAACTCTCATGTACCTTGGCTGCCTGGATGTCAAGCACTGAGGCCACTCCTTTCAATACATCTTGATGAGCCCTGTTGTACTCTGGCAGATGCAAATCTCCCTGTCTATCGATAGGTGTGTCTGGAAAAGGAGGAGGAGGATGCACGTGCAGTCTGAAGTAGTGGCATCTCTGAATCTGTGGGAGAGAACTTGCTCTAGGAGGGCCTCATTGGCTGAGACTGGCTATAGTAGTGGACATCAAAGTGTGATTGTCTCAATGTTTGACACCCAGTCAGGTAATGGGGGAATGATGTTTGCTGTACCAGTGTGTGGAATGGCTGGAGGAGGAGCCCAGAAAGAACACTGATATGAACGCATCCTTGCCTTGGATACCTCTTGCCAACAAGGCACCACCAGAGTGGCTGCACTGCCCATAGCGCTGATGACCTTGACCGGGATATATGTTGTGTCCCATCTGGGACACGAAGCACTTTTACCTCCATGTCTGAGGATGAAAAATGGGAAACTTCTAACAATGGAGGTGCCAGTGCAGACCATATGGCAGATACTAAAATGAGGGGTGGCCATACCAGTGAAACTCATGGGTAATTTCCTGCTCAATAAGACTGGCTTGAAAGGAAGTTTGGTTAGTAATTCCTGGGGTTCTTGGCATGGAGAATAGTCAGCCGCCAGTGCCAAAAACAACTGAATAGTTTCCATGGCTGGTTATTGAGAGGCTAAGCAAGTCTCTTGCAGCTGCATGTGCCTCTAGGGGGTTCTGATTGGCTGAGACTGGCTACAGCAGTGACATCAACTGTTGACTCCTCAACTGTTTCTCAAGGGACAGACAGCCTTGGCAGGCCTGCAACAGAGTCTGGTGACGATGAACCCTTTTCAGGTGGCATGGCTTCTAAGGCAACTCTCTGCCACACAGTTAGCTGAGTCCTTGCCTCTCTCTCACCTCAGTGGTGAGCTCAATGGATAAGATACTGAGCCCTAGAAAGGTCAAGGTCTCTTCTTCAGCAATGGGGATCATGACTGTGGAGCCGATGATATTTCTGGTGGAGTATTCCCACCAATGCTGGAACACTTACAGCACTCTCTCCATGAAGTAACCCTGATGGGAACTGAACTGTTGTTCCCATAAGCAAGCATTTAAGTTTCACTGCTCTTTTTTCAGCAGGGTTTGAATCCCCTGCATATGTGATTCTTGTCACTAATGTGGTCTTCACTTAGGCTCTTCAAGCAGGTCAAATGGGGAACATTAACTAGCATGGGCTTTCAACAAGCCCCACAGGACTTAAATTCTTGGGAGCAAGACATCCTTTTGGTTCAAGCCCAGTACCAAAAGCAGAAAACTGATACAAATGGATACAAACACATAAATCCAATATTAACTTATTTAAAAAAAAATAACACAACTAATAATAATTACAACTATCTACAATGAGAAAGACAAGGCACTTGAGTTAACAGGTCCAAGATTCAGGGGCATCACTAGCACTGGGCACATGGGGCTTGTGCCCTGGGTCTCCTGGAGACCCAGCCACCGCCGGCCCAATGCAGCCTCCCTCTGTGGCCCAGGGATCCAGGGTTTGGCTGCTGCCAGCCCACTCAGGACCGTCCCTTGAGGGGGCAGGGCCCAGGGCCAATCGGCCTATGCGGGCCCCCCTCCCCGCCAGTCCGTCCTGGTGGCAAGGAGGGGCAGGCTGGGGCGGGCTGGGTGTGTGGCCAGGGCCCTGTAGAGCTCCGCTACGTGCCCACCCCGCCCCCTGGGCTGGAACATCACTGCAGAGCCAGCAAACAGTGGGGCCTGGAGTGATAGCCCTGCCCTCGGGGACAACCCTAGCCCCACCCCCTCTGGCCCTGCCCCCAGCCCGGCCCTGAACCTGTTTTGGGGGCAGCAATGCCCCTGCTAAGATTGCTCCAACAACTGTCACTGCTGGTAAAAAGAAACTGAGGGAAATCATGGTCTGCCTCATACCAGCATGCAGAAGCACATGATGACACACAGCCCTCAAGCCACCTGCAAGCACTGGGTACTTCAGATGTCTGTGCATGAGCACACACATACCTACAGTAGAACTGACACATACAATCATGAAAAGAAGAACCAAAGAAGCCACTGACACTAAATGGGGCTCTGGGCTTGAGTCCAAACTCCAGTAGCGTGTGCTTCCAGTCATGATACCAGTGAGACTCCTGTACAGCAGGGGGTGCCAACACTGACAGGTTACGTTGTTCCCTGGCAGCCTTTACAGCTTTGGGTGCAGAGGACACAGGAAGAGGCTGTTGCATACATGAAAGATGCACTTGTCTTTCACAGACTGGTCTCAATGAACACTCCTTAGGCCCCAGAGTCATCAATCCTTTCTGGCCTGCAAACTGTGCTGGCAAATGCATCATCCTTGACATAATCCCTACCTCTGTTCAGTGCCTTCACCACATATCTCAAAGACCCCAGTACTGAGTCTTCGGGGGACGCACAGATTCTCCTTTTAGTACTGGTGACAACAATCTGTCTCTGGACTCAATCAGAACAGGAGAAGCACTCATAACTGACTTGGATGAAATGTAGATGCCATAAGCAGGTACTTGACTCTGTCAGCCTTACCTCTTTTCAGTTGGGGTTTGAGCCCTCTAAAAATATGACATTTGTTGATCAAATGCTCTTATCCAAGCCACTTAAGGCAACTGGGATGTGGGTCACTCTCTGGCATAGACCTGTTAAACGAGCAACAGACCTTGAAGCTAGGGGAGTGAGGCATTAATCTGTTACAAAGCCTGCTATGGCTGAGAGAACAATCTCTGACTGCAGGTAAGCACACATACCAGTGAAATTAACATGTGCAGTCACCTGAAGCACTCATACAATACGCATATGTGAACTTTAGCCTAAGTTTTTATGTCCGTGCTATTTTCACATTTTTCCTCTTTTCTGATTGGTTTATTACCTCTGATTACCCCTCTTATCCAACACCAGCATTGGAGGCTTCTACAAACAAAAACACAGGGAGCTTTTAAATCCTAAGACCCAATACAATTACCTCTGGAGAAGGAAGAATTAATGAAAAGGCTAAAGAAAACTAAATCTAGATACCCAAAATACAAATGGAAAACCACAAATATGCTTTGGCTAGATGTGTCCTTTCACTGCATCTCTTGAAATTGATCACATTGTCTCCTCCACAACAATCCATGGAGGGGACTAACTAAGTCAGGAGTATTTAGAGTAGAAAGTCCAAAAAATGGCATGTTCTTGTTCTTTCTCCAATCTCACAGAAGCCATTCAGACAGGTGCACAGCAGGGTAAGGTCTCTACAACCGGGGAGGCAATGCATTTAAAGAAGACATGCTCTCTGTGGCATCATCCCCCCAAAAATGTTGATTCATTAACATTCACCATTAACTTATAGTGGCTGCTCAGTGAAAGGTTCTGAGGGAGCTGTACTGACACAGGATAAGAGAGTGACTCAAGGAGCTCTAGAGAAATATTCCAGCTTTGACAATGAGACATGAATCACTAAAAGGACATGAAAGGCCAAACCCTTCATTCTTTCAGCAAGAACTCAAACACTTTACATTAAATAGAATAAAATGACACTAACTCGGTGAATTAAATCTTGGAATTTCTCAACCCTTTTAAATCTAAGAATAGTTTAGAAGAAAGAAATATTAATAGTTAATAATGAACAAACACTCAAAATGATTAATACAGTTATGAACACTCCTCCTGTTGGCTAATTACAATCTTATTCCTGCATTTGCCTTCTATTCTAGGTTACCAATCAGATTATTTTATAAAACTAATTTTCTTTTGTATATGCAAAGAGCAAAGTTCTTGCATTATGGATAGAAAGAAAGCTACTAGTTTGTCTTCTTCACATAAGTAATAATCCTTAACATATCTTACATTACAGTCTCCTTTTGTACCAATGGTAAGTTGAACTATTGAACTGGGTGCACTTATTCATTACATTAGCAGTATTTCAAAGAAAAATTGAATATATGGAATAGATAACCCTGCAACTACACAGCTGATTGGCAAAAAACTAAGAGAAAAGTTCTTGTATTACCTGATTGAGTTACTGAAATAACATCTATAATGTACTTTTAAAAATTAGATAGAAAGTAGGTAGCCTTTACAAAGAACAAAGCACTAAAAGAACACAATACACAGTCATAAGTGTTGTATCCTATAATGTCAAAGTCACAATAATTAAAAGGAAAAAGGAAAAGAAACTTACTAACTGACTTTTCTGACGGGGTTACCTTCATTAGATCTGTATTCTAATCTATGTTCTAATGACACTGGAGGCAGATAAATAAAGGACTTGAACATTATCATATAAAATCTTCTGCATATAGGGTGAGATCTTACCTCCACCGTAAGGAATTACAAATTTTTTATTATCTTCAGTCTGCCTTTCTAAATCCTTTAATAATGAGAGTCTGAAATTCCCATTTTTGATTCACCACTGACAGCAAAAGCTTGGGGACACAGATTCTAAATGTTTGATCCTAAAAAAGTCATTGTCTTGAAAGCACATCAACTGAAGAATAGCACATTCAGGAAGACTCCTGGCTAGCAAGTATGAATATTTTTTTCTAAAATTTACTTATACTTTCAAATCAATCTGTGAAAGGGGTAATGAAGTTTCTACCTGAAGGAAACAATAGATCAAAAATGAAAAGCAAGAAACAGAAGTGACCATGAAACTATCACTGCCTATCAGATCTTTCTTCTGTAATTTCCCTAGGTACACTTAAAAGGTTGAGCCAGATACCCGCTCTTGTATACAGACAACTTGTCTCTTAAATCTTCATAAAGATATTAGTTGTTTCTCATTAACATGTTACATTTCAAGCGCTGGCAGGCCGGAAGAGATTAACTAAGTACAGGATTTTCAGAAGTGCCTCAGTGATTTCATCCATTCTTCGCTGTATGCACTGAAGCTAGGATTAGAAGTAATGGGATTAATCTGAAGCAAGAGAGATTAAAGGCTTTCTTACTACATGGATAGTTGAGATCTGGAAGAGGCTTCCAAGGGAAGCTGAGGAATCACCATCATAGGAGGTTTCTTAGAACAGACCAGACAAACAACTGCAAAGGATGGCTTAGGTTAACTTGGTCCTGTCCTCAGGATGGGGAGTGAAACTTAATGACTTCCCAAGATCCCTTCCAGTCCTAAATAGTATCTAGTATAGTTAAATACTTAGATATTACGTTCTACTGCCCATTTTCATTCTACTATACCCAGTTTCTTAATCTTTAGATAACTAACATCTCTTTCCCCATTTTTAAATATCTAGAAATTAATAAAATTCATCTGGAGTGTCAAAAATACAACCTCATTACCTTTCACTTCACATAAAGCCTTACCTGATAAATTCTTTCCTGGGGGATGAGGAAGAACACAAGCAGTTGTTTCCACTAACACAGTCTCTCTTGATAAAATAGCTAATTACTTATGTCATTACCAAACCTCAAGATAAAGAAAACCAGAGCACAAACAAGGAGCTTAAAGAGAGGTCCTTTCCTTTGAGAGACAAGTGATATCTGATATTCCTTCTATTATCATGTTTTCCTTTAACTGTCTCTCACTTAATAACACTCAGTATATATATGCTGGTTTGTTTCATTACTTTCCATTTTCCATTGCATGTGTGTGCACTTTTTATTGTGTTGCAATTCATCTGGCCAAGTGATCAAACTGATACTTCACTGTGATTAAACAAAATGAGAGTGTTCACATGTTTCTAGTGGAAGGGTTAATTTTCTAGGCACTAGTAATAGAGGGCATGCATGCGCACACAGAGTATTATTAATATTTTTCAAAAATATGGAAAAGTCATATTACTAAGAGTTTACAATGTTTTATCTGAAAAGCTAGATTTAATGTCAAATAATTCTTCTCTCCTTTAAAACAAATACTTTTTAAAGGCAAAAAATGCATGCGAATTAAATTATATAAATGTGCATATGTCTGGTCCACCCTTCATGACAAAAATTTACACTATTGCATTTTCTTGAAGATAAGTACCTGTTAAATTTGCAGCATCTGAAGAATTAAGTTGCAGCCAGTGATGTGCATCTGCATCGACACAAACATCTGTTGGTATGTTAACTTCATGTTCTTCTTCACATGTGTGCCAGGGGACCAGGGTTATCTCTACTTCATTATTGTAGCCAATGGATGTGTCACTGCCAACACTTTCACCTAAAGTAAGCCGGAATTACCAAATGTCATGGGCTGTGTGTTACAATAAAAAAAAAAATCTTATTTTCAAAAACATTATTAAAAGTAACCAGTATTTATATATATGATTAGTCACATCAGTATGTGCAATAGCAAATTACTACTGCTTAAGATAGATATGTGTTTTCCTGGAACTCACTCAGTTCTCTTTCTCTGTGATTTCCATGTGACTGCTGCAAGTCTGCTTTCAAATCTAATTCAGCTGGACTGCTACTCCTTCGTATTAAAACCTTCAGAAAAAATATAAAATTGCATTTCTCTCAATTCATTTTTGGCTAATTTGGAAAATATATTCCATAATATACTATAATAATTTCCTTTACTATGATGCATATACATTTTATATATATTTGAAAACTGATATTCAAAATAACTAATGAAATTAATTTAATAGTGAATTTCAGACTTCAGTATAATAACTGAACTACCAGTCATGAACAATCCCTATCTTTCCTGGCTCTAACACTCAGGTTGCTGCAATCACTGCATTTTTGAGAAACACAGGTGTCTCTGAGGCGCTGGATGTATTGAGAGTGTCTATCCTAGGCAGCACAGCATCTTTGCAGGCAGAATATCATTTAAATCCTGGTAAGCCTGGCATGTTTAAAGGCTAACACCAGTAAAAGAGAGAATAAGAACAAACTGAAACCTATCACTAAAGTTAGTTAATTAACAGAAACTTTTGTTTTTAAACTAGGTAAAGGGGAAGCTAAAACTAAACTGTGGCTAAACTATATCTTTTATTGTTTTTAGGGATGAAAGTGTTCCTGCTGACACACACTGTCCTCAGCCATGGACACCTGAAAACGAACTGAGAGAGCAGGGGTCACATGTGGGCCAAAGCTATGCTGAGGGTGTTTTGAGATGCACTCTGTGTGAGCACAACCCAGACAACTACTGCTAGTAGACCTCCAATGATCAGTATGAGACACAATGAAAATAAAGTGAAGCACCCACAGGGACATCACTCAAACAAAACACAGTTTTTTACTTTGTTCGGTCATTCCATTCTAATTATTTAGACATAACCTGATCCTCTTTGTAAATCTCCCACACATCTCAGCAGATATAGAACTTTCCTCAAAATGTTAAAAAGACCAAGTACTCCAATACATATGCTTTCAATTTTTGTCCCCATGCTTTCTTTCTTACAAACTTCTCCTATTTTTAACTAAATTAAACATAAAAATCCCCCAAATCCTGCAGATTGTTTGCTTTAATCTCACCCTCTTCATTTGCCATTTTTCAACCACTTCAGGGGCATTTATGAGACTGTCGCTTGGCTTTCACAGACCTTTGTCTAAAACCCTGAGGGAGCCCCTAAACAGCACTGTTTGCACAGTAGCCTTTCCTAGCCATGGCAATTAAATCAACATAGTGACTGTAAGCAACAATTCATCATGGATAAGTATCTAACATCCCATACAAACCCTGAAACAACTCATAACCCATGTAATTCTATATTTTTAATTTAACAAAAATTTAAGATAACTATCTCACGTCAGAAAATTTCATTGGTTGATAATCCTTTTGGAAAGGCAATCCCAGTGAATATTTAATTTGATTTATTAACTACCACGTATACTCATGTATAAGCCAATTCATTCATAAGCCGACCCCTCCACCAATTCTGAGCCCAAAAAAGAGGCAAGAAATTGGGGGTGACCCATGTATAAGCTGAGGTCCTCTTTTGGCCCCAGCCCCCAACCCCCTCCCCACCCAGCACTGCTGTCTTCCCCCTGAATTCTACACCCTCCCTAACGCCCAAACCCCTGCCACTGATCTTCCACTGCCCTCCCCTGCTGTTGTCCCCCTGCTCTCTCTGCTCCATCCATTCACCCTGCTGTCCCCCTGCTCTGTCCACTTCCTCTGCTGTTCCCCTGCTCCACCCATTCCCCCTGCCCTGTTCGTTCCCTGCTCTCTGCTCCTTCTGCTGTCCATTCCCACTGCTGTTTCCCTGCTCAGTCTGATTCCCTGCTCAGTCCATTTCCCCTGCTCTGTCCATGTTCCCCACCCAGTCCGTTCCCCCTGCCGTTCCCCGCTCTGTCCATTTCCCCTGCTGTTCCCCTGCTCGCCACCGCCTTCTCTGCTTCCCACTGCTGTTCCCCAACACCCCTTCTGCCCCTTTCCCCGTCACCCCTCAACCCGTGCCGCCACTTTCCCCAGCCTCCTCCACTGCCGCTTCCATGGCCTTCCCAAAACTGCCCCCCCAACACCCAGGCCATCCCTCCCCCCAGGACCCTCTTACCTGACTGCTCCAGACACCAGCATCCCCTCCTAACTCTAACCCCCACCTAGG
Organism: Podocnemis expansa; assembly: GCA_007922195.1. Lineage (NCBI taxonomy): Eukaryota > Metazoa > Chordata > Testudines > Podocnemididae > Podocnemis > Podocnemis expansa. Next base: position 785,898 of record ML682039.1, read on the forward strand.
CTGACTGCACAACATGGCTGCCCCAGCCACACTGGGGCTCCAGCCATCTACTGTATTCACCTGCTTATAAACTGAGTCCTGTCTTGAAGCCAATTTTCAGGTACAAAAATCTCAGCTTATACACAAGCATATATGGTAATTTCCAAGAATATTCATGTTTTGAAAATATTTATAATCATGCTCTAGAAAAACTCTTAGGAATTCTGTACTCCAAGATACTATTCATCTGCCTCTCACCATCATCTTTTTTGTTTTTAATTTGGTAGATCAACTTTAAGCCAGCATTTCTTTTATTTTTATGTAACCTTTACTTGCAAAACCAAGTATGTGCCAAGTAGTATTTCACACAGAGCAATGTCACATAATTTCCATCTTCAGAAGTTTGATAAAAGCACTTTAAACAACTTTCAGGGAAGATTTATAATACTTGGGCCTGCCTCAGTGCGGGGGACTGGACTAGGACTAGATGACATGCTGATGTCCCTTCCAGGCCTAAATTTGTATGATTCTATGAATAAAAGACTATTGCTTAAGACAGCTTTCTCAAACCTTGCAATGTCACGAACCTCTAAAATGATAAATGATGAATGAATTTGTGCATCCCTGACTCACAGCTGGTGAACCCCTGGCTTCAGGCACAAAAGAGGAGGTTACTTACCAGTAACCGCTGTTCTTCAAGAGGTGTGCTCCTGGCCATTCCCTTGTAGGTGTCTGCACGCCCTGTGCATGGCACGCCGGAACTTTTTTCTTTTAGAGTACCCATAGGGCCAGCTGTAGCGCCCCCTGGAGTGGCGCCATAGCCACTCCCTATATAGCAACCAACCAGCCCTTCCCTCCTCAGTTCCTTCTTCCCCAATCTGTCTGAGGGGAGGCGGGAGGGATTGGAATGGCCAGGGGCACACCGCTTGAAGAACACCGGTTACTGGTAAATAACCTCCTCTTCTTCTTCGAGTGATGCTCCTGTCCATTCCCTTGTAGGTGAGTATCTAGCCTTACCTTGGAGGTGGGAGAACTTACAGGGATACGGATTGCAGCACCGCCCTTCCCACTGCCGCATCCTGCCAAGCTTGTTGGGTGATGGCGTAGTGCTGCGTGAAGGCATGTGGGGAGGACCACGTTGCTGCCTTACAGATATCTGCAATCGGGACTCCCGCCAGGAATGCCGCCGATGCCGCCTGGGCCCTTGTCGAGTGGGCGGTCACCCGCAGCAGGTATTTACCATCCAGCTTGTAACATTCTTTGATGCAAGCCACAATCCAAGAGGCAATCCTCTGCACGGATATGGGTTGGCCCCTTACTCTGTTTGCGATTGCCACGAAAAGCTGGGGCGTTTTGCGAAAAGGTCTTGTCCTTTCAATATAAAAGGCCAATGCCCTGTGCACGTCCAAGGTGTGGAGACGCCCATCCTCCTCCGACGCATGAGGCTTAGGATGAAAAACTGGCAAGTAAAGTCCTGGTTAACATGAAATTGTGACACGACCTTGGGCCTAAAGGCCGGGTGTGGGTGCAGCTGCACCTTGTCCTTGAAGAACAGTGTATAAGGGTGGGTCTGCCGACAGGGCTCGCAGCTCCGACACTGTCCTGGCTGACGTGATCGCCACCAGAAATGCTACCTTCCAAGAGAGGTAGAGCAGCGAGCATGTTGCCAACGGCTTGAACGGGGGCCTGGCGAGTCGGGAGAGGACTAAGTTCAAGTCCCATTGAGCCGTCGGTGGTTTCGCTGATGGGTACAACTCTGACAGCCCCTTCAGAAACCTCTTAACTATAGGGAGCGAGAACAGTGAGGTGTGCTCGGGGATCCTACAAAAGGCCGCAATTGCCGCCAAATGGACCTTGAGTGATGGCAATGACAGCCCATTAGATTTTAAGTGCCAGAGGTAATCTGATATGTCTTGAACAGGAAGCGCGGCAGGATCTTTCCCTTTATCCATAGTCCACTGCGCGAACCTGCGCCACTTGGCGGCATACGTGACCCTTGTGGAACGCTTCCTGCTCCAACATGGGACCTCCCTCACCAGAGAAGAGCACAGCTGCTCACTGCCCGTCAACCACGAAGGAACCACCCATGGAGGTGCAATGCCTCCAGATTGGGGTGGAGTAGTAGGCCACTGTCCTAGGATAAAAGGTCCGGTCCATGAGGCAGCTGGACAGGATCGCACTGCGACAGCCTCAGGAGAGTTGAGAACCAGTATTGTCTCGGTCCCGCTGGGGCTACCAGTATGACCTCTGCTTTCTCCTCCTGTATTTTCTGCAACACCCTGGGGACTAACGGCATCAGCGGAAACGCATATAGCAGGCCGTCCCCCCAATGAATCTCGAAGGCGTCTGCCCTCGAACCCGGGCTGAGCCCCTTGAACGAACAAAACTCCTGGCACTTGGCATTGATCTGTGAGGCGAACAGGTCCAGACGGGGACAACTCCACCTCCGGAACAGAGACTCCACCACTTCCAGGTGGAGAGACCACTCGTGAGACAAACTTCCTGCTGAGCTCATCTGCCAAGCAGTTCTGGAGGCCCAGTACGTACGAAGCTACTGGGCGTATCTCGTGGCGAATACAAAACTCCCACAGGTTCATGGCTTCCTGACAGAGTTGTCTTGAACGTCTGTCCCCTTGTTTGTTGATGTAAAACATCACCATGGTATTATCTGTTCGTATGGACACCGTTCGACCACGGAGGTGATCTCAAAACACCATGCACGCCAGGCGCACTGCTCTGAGCTCCTTGATGTTGATATGCAGGTGGGAGTCCCCGCTCTCCCACAGGCCCTGAGTTTTGAGACGGCCCAAATGCGCCCCTCAGCCTATGTCCGAGGCATCCGTCGTTAGGTGAATAGATGGCTGGGTGAGTTGAAAGGGGACCCCGGAGCAGAGATTGGACTTGCAACTCCACCACTGCAGGGACGCTAGCACTGTGACCATTGTCTCTAAACTGTCTCTCGCCGGGCAGAACACACTTGCCAACCACAACTGGAGTGGGCGCATCCGTAGGCAGGCCTGGTTAAGCACAAATGTGCATGCCGCCATAAGGCCCAGCAAGTGGAGGCACTCCCGCGCAGAGGCTAGGGGAAACTTTGCTAAGCAGTCCACTGCCTGCCTGATCACTTATAAGCAGGAGACCGGGAGGCTCGCCCTTGAGGACATCGAGTCCAGGACCGCCCCTATAAACTCTATTCTTTGCGTGGGCAGTAACACCGACTTCTGCGTGTTCGCCAAGAGGCCTAGTCGATTGAACAGGGATTGCGTCATTGATAAATGGGACAGCACCTCTTGATATGATCGACCCGCAACCAGCCAATGGTCGAGGTACAGAAAGAGGGTAACCCCTTTCCTTCTGAGGAACACCGCTACTACCACCAGGCACTTCATGAACACCCGTGGAGCCGTTGAAAGATCGAACGGAAGCACAGTGAACTGTAGATGCTTCCAGCCCACCATGAAGCGCAAGAACTTCCTGTGTCTTTGGTGGATTGCAATGTGGAAGTACGCGTCCTGTAAGTCGAGGGCGGCGTACCAATCACTTGGATCCAGAGAGGGAACAATGGAGGAGAGGGATACCATGCAAAACCGAATTTTTTGAAGAAAGCGGTTGAGACGCCTCAAATCTAGAATCGGTCACAGACTCCCTTTTGCCTTCAGGATAAGGAAATAACGGGAGTAAAACCCCGTCCCTTCGGTTGGAAGGGACCTCTTTCACAGCCCCTTTCTGGAGCAGTGTCTGAATTTCCTCTAACAGTATCCGCTCGTGCGCGGGATCCTGTGGGGAGGGCTGTAATGCTGGGGGGGGCCGACAGGGGTAATGAAGGAAGTTGGAGGGAATAGCCCTCCTGAATTGTCCTGAGTACCCAACGGTCCTTCGTAAGCTTGAGCCACTCTGGTAAGTAACGGGAGAGTCTGTTGGCAAACAAAGGAGTCTCTGGATCTTCGGGGGTTGGTATGTCGTCCTCGTGCTGTCCCTCAAAAGTTCTTTTTCTGGCCCCCCAGCTGTCGCGAACCTCCTTGGCCACTAGGCTGGCAACCAGTGGACCTGCGGCCCCCTCTACCCCTCTGCCTATCATCATCCTGGCGGCGGTGATATGGCCGTGGAGGAGGTGGCGGCTTAAAGGGCTTTCTCTGACTCGCTGGCGTGTGGAGCCCCAGCGACTTAATCAAGGCCCTAGAGTCCTTCAGGGTCTGTAAGCGGGAGTCTGTTTGTTGGGAGAACAGCTCAGGTCCTTCAAATGGAAGGTCCTGGATAGTGGCCTGTACCTCCTGAGGCAGTCCCGATGCCTGCAACCATGAGCTTCTCCGCATCGTAATCCCTGAAGCCATGGAGCGGGGCCGCCACATCAGCTGCATCCAAGGCTGACTGCAATAAAGCCTTGGAAACCACTTTTCCTTCCTTAATCGAGGCAGACAAGGCAGCTCTAGAGTCCTGTTCCAGCGAGTCCGAGAACTTCTCTAGGGTTGACCATGCATTAAACATATACCTGCTGAGGATAGCTTGCTGGTCAGCTATCCTCAACTGCAGCCCCCCTGTTGAATAGACCTTACGTCCGAACAAGTCCAGTTTCTTTGCCTCTTTGGACTAGGGCGTCGAGCCTGGGTGGCCCTGTCTCTCTCACTCGTTCGCCGCGGTCACCACCAACGAGCCTGGCGTAGGGTGGGAATAAAAATGTTCGTACCCCTTAGAGGGGACAAAGTATTTTCTCTCCGCCCGCTTGGCCGTAGGAGGAATTGAGGCCAGCGTATGCCATAATGTCCTAGTGGTGCTTTGCACTGTCTTAATAAAAGGCAGGGCAATGCGGCTCGGGCCCTCTGGCACGAGGATGTCCATCATGGGATCCGCATCTTCCACAATCTCCTCTGCCTGTAGGTTTAAGCTTTTGGCTACACAGCAGAGAAGTTCCTGATTGGCTTTCGCATCATCTGGAATGGACAAGGGCTTGGCCCCTGCTACCGCCTCGTCTGGAGGGGACGAAGATGACTCCTCGAGCTCCAGACCACCGGATGGAGCTCCGGAACGTGCACTGCAGCCCCTGCTAGCTAGGCTGGCTTGGTCATGGTCGCCCCTTATAAGGTCTACGTCCAATGCCTCACCGGTACCGGACAGAGCACTCACTGTAACAGACGGGGGTAGTCTGACATCTGACCCCGACGCAGGGGCCCCAGGACCATAGCCTGGACCCTGTTGGAAGGCCCACAGTGTCCAGAAGGGCCACTGTACACCAGGTTGCCACCCCGACCATTGAGGCTGGAACAGAGGTGCCACAGGAACCAGCTGGGAGGGTTGAATAATGGCACCCTTGCGCGAACCCCACAGGCCAGACTCTTCCACAGAGCTTGTTGTAGGGCTACTCCGTGGCGACCAAGGCAGTGCCAAGGACGACGGTACCGGGGAACGGTGCCAATCTTCGTCGCAGCGATCTTGGTGCCAATGAGATGGCAAAGTACCGTGCCGAGACGGCACCGGGGAGCGATACCGAGAGGCTCCAGCCGCTGCCACCACAGCCAGTGGTACTGGCGGATGGTGCTGCAGTGGAGGAGCCGGTGCCAGGCCCAAGTCCCGGCCAGTGGCACATAGGGGGGTTGGCTTCCCTCGCGACACTACCGATCTTGGTACAGTGGGGGTCGGTACCGGGTTCTTCGAGGCTGACTGCCCCAACAGCTCCTGTGCTGCCGCAAAGGCCTCTAGCGTAGACGGCAGCACTATGTCCTCCAAAATATCCCTAGTGGGTGAGGAGGTCGAAGCCGGGCTGTGCTGCCTCTCCCTTTGATCCTGCACCGAGGAGGGGGATTGGGAGTGGGTCAGGCCAACATGGCTCTGACCAGCGTCTTTCTGGCGCGCCGTATCAAGGTGCGGAGAGCGCCCCCATCTGTCTTCTTTTTCTTCACCGGCACCGGAGACAACGAGAGGCGCCATGATTCCTGATGCAGATTGGAGTGGCTGGGCTTCGGTGCCGACATCCGTGCCGACAATGCCAGAGCACTCCACACCGATGGTGCCGTGCTCAACCCCGAATCACCAGGGGCGGGGCGCAGTGCTTCCTCCATCATGTGGAGCTTAAGTCTCTAGACTCTGTCTTTCTGTGTCTGCGGCTTGAACCCCTGACATATCTTGCACCTCTCTGCAAGATGCGCTTCCCCAAGGCACAGTAAACAGCTGCGGTGCAGGTCGTCGACAGGCATGGGCTTCTTACACTGCCCACATGTCTTAAAACCCAGCATAGGCTGACCCCGAGCCTGGGGCGGGCGCCAGCTCTCTCTACAACTAACTATAAACTACTAACTATTAACTAAAACTATTAACTACACTAACACAGGTACTCCTAAGCAACAAATTGCAACGGAAGACACTGCTTACACAGTAGATGTTCCAGCGACCAACAGGGAGGCAAGAAGGAACTGAGGAGGAAAGGGCCAGTTGGTTGCTATATAGGAAGTGGCTATGGCGCCACGCCAGGGGGCGCTACAGCCAGCCCTACGGGTACTCTAAAGGAAAAAAGTTCCGGCGGGCCGTGCACAGGGCATGCAGACACCTACAAGGGAATGGACAGGAGCATCACTTGAAGAAGAATAAGTATATATTGCTAGATTTAAGTGCCCCTAGAATCTTAACTCTAAATTTCACAGATTACATAGGTGTTAAAAACCTATCCGTTAAAATGTTGCATCGACATGGGTCAGAGGTGGGCTAATTTTGTTTTTGAATTTGCAGTGAAGTCATTTTTTTTTTTTTAAAGGAAAGATGACCTAAATGTCTAAAAAAACTTGAGCATTTTTGATACAGTCATCAGGCCTTATGACCAACTATTCACCCTCCTTGGTTCCTCAGGCCTAAGTACTACTATTAACAAGGCGATGAATATAGTTGCAGAGACTGTATTTCTAGAACTTGTGGCTCCAGAGCTGGTTTTTGTGGGGAAGAAATTGGCAAATCACTTCTAAGACACAGGCAGCTGCTAGCTCTCTTTGGAAGCCTGCATATGGTTTTGTTTTTTCCCATCTATCAGGTGGATGTTAAGTGCTGGTCAGATTAACCTAGCATGTAATAATATTTTAGCTTTGCACTGGTCCATGTTTTATATTCAGTTATTTACACAATAAACATGGCCACACCCTCAATAACGTTTTGCAAAGAAGGTAAGAAATAAGATAGTGATGGCAGCATAATAAGGTGCTGATAAATATCAACCACATGAAACAGAAGAGGAAGGTTAACCATTGGTTTTGCATCATGCTGGTTACCATTTCAAATATAAGAATGTTGGATAAACGCCCTTCAAAGCAGCTTGCTTTTGCTCTTGAATTAGCTAAAGAAACTAGTGCAAAGTAATGCATAGTTTTCACACTCTGCTGGGGCCATTGTGCTATCTCAGTGTTGCTTTTAAACTACATCAGCTTAAAAGCAGTGGACTAAGCCAGGGTTTCAAACTAAAGACAACCACCTAGTATCATACTGCGCTTCTAACAAGATCTCCAGTTACAACAATTAAGAACAATCATTCCTCCTGTTTACTCAAAAGAGAACATGAAATATTTAAAAAGTTTTTCCAGGAAGAATGTTCTCTCTCTCTCTCTCTCTCTCTCACCCCCCCCCCCACACACACACCCCCACACAGTTCTGAAATAAATGACTAAAAGCACAAATCGTGCTGAGAAAGGTATCTTTCACAGCACTTCATGAACTATCAAACATTTATTTTAGCACTATGCAATTACATAATCAATAATGTATTTATAAAACAGTTATGAACTCCATGTTTGTATTTTATATACATAAATACAGTCTCTATATGCTGATCTGTCATCTTTATTTTAGTGTCTCCATAAACAGGTGCTACAGCTTTATACTATTAAAAGATGCAGAATATTTGACGTATTTAATATTTTCACAGCCACAGTTTAATTCCAATTTCTGTATCATCGGTGGGATCCAAATTTTAAATTCCTGTTATTGTTCTGTCCAAACATTTATGTTAACCTAACTAGAAATGAAACTTTCTTAGGATCTTGTCAATGATTAGAACTTGGATCAGAGTCTACCAGTTTTGCCTTACCTGTTGGTTTTCATTTTCTTTCTTCATATATCCCTTCTTTTCTTGAATGGATTTGGAATCTGAACAGTTTAAGTTCTGTGAACTCTCAGTCCTTTTACCTGCAGAGTACATAATTAAAACTTTAAATAGTAGACAAATGAGACAATACATATAGGCTGTTAGAAAATGGCAACCATAGGGTAATTCTAAAAGGATTCAAAACAGTACTAAGTATGTGCTTCTTTTTCCTCTTTCCAATAATTATAGAGAAGTGACTGACTATCAAAACTCATATGATACCTTAAGATTGTTGTGGACTTGTTTATATGGTGAAAGCATTCAATTATGTGAAGATATCTCTCATAAACAGTGTAAAAACACTGCAGTTGTGGGAATACAACTGAAATCTTTAGCTGCGGTGAAACGGAAATGCAGTGCTAGGTACTGGTAATGACAAGTTACACACCAACTGGAGATATTTTATGTAGTTTTGACTGCAAGATAAGAGACTGCTTTAACAAAGATGGTGTTCTACACTTTCACATGACATCTGTCTAAAGCCAAATTGATTTTTATTTAATTATTTATTTTTTTACAATTAACTAAAAACAAGGCACACTTGCCACAGAGAATTTAGTGCATGAGAAAAACTTCCTGTCTGGGGAAAAACAGGTAAAATATTATCAGGCTACTAACTGATAAATTATACAGTGAAATCAAATCTCTCACTGAATTGCTCAGTGTCCATTTACGAGACCCCTGAATAAGGCAGATAAGAAAGCTTGCTTGATTGTTTCCTACGCTCGTTAGATGAATGGCAAATAAATGGATATAGCCAAGAGTACACTCTATATCACAGCAGATAAAGCCTGGAGGAAACATTTCCCTATATTAGCCAACAACAGTTGTCTCTCAGTCAGTAACGTACTCATAGCCCTGGACTACACTACATAATCACTTCAGTATAATTATGTCACTTAGGTGTCTAAGTAACCCCCACCGAGTGACACAGTTATATCAACCTAAGCACCGGTGTAGACAGTGCTGTTGGCGAGAGAGCTTCTCCTGCCAACATAGCTATCAGCCCTTGCAGAGGTGCCTTAAATATGTCAACACGAGAAGCTCTCCTGTCAGTGGCCATGGAGAACTGACAACTGTTCTCTTGATTTAAGAACTGCTACAGCGCTGATTCAGCATTTTAAGTGTAGAATCCTGTCCATGGTACCAAGCACATGTAACTAATTCATGTGTAAGGCTGTAACATATTTTCTTAGAAACAAACATTTCATATAAACCTCCTGTTTATAAAGATCTTGTCCTCTCCGGGGAAAAGCGAGAGTTCACTGAAGCTATTCTGAAAACTGCTCAGCTCATTAAATTTTCCAACTGCGAGTAATTAATGTTACCACCATATTGCTCTACAATGGGGAGCACGTACACACGACTCCATATAAGCAGTAAGTGATAATGCTTTATTGGTGACCACCCTAAGGATAAACCTATACTGGAAAATTAGAACCTGCAGCTCATCGGTAGTGGCACACAGGGTGAAAGCTAGAGTGTTCTAATGTGTCCATCATGTCATCTTACTCTACAAAGGGCTCCAATTAATTAACACACCAAGTGCTCCAGTATAGAAAAATGACAGTAGCAGTACTTTTTTTGCAAGAGGCAAATGACATTTCAATTATGCTCACTGAAGCAGAACTTGTTTTTAAAGCATGACAGTGAAAAAATGAATGGATCTTCACTCTACTGCGGCACACATGCACTGATACTGAATTAGGAGCCGCACTGGTGTAGTATACTCCAAATCCTAATTTTTCTCATTTAGTCAAAAAAAAACCAATAGGTTAAGTATACTTTCCTTGGTCATTTAAATGCATCTTCAGAGGATTTAAGCTTTTCAAGTGAGGTGCTCATACTACTGAAAATAGTACTTGAGTGGTGAGTGGATGGGGGAAAAGTGAGGTATTATTTCAGGAGCACATTAGTGTTACATTTAAAATTATTTATAAAAACAGCTTCTGGAGCACTGACAAAGGATTTATTGTATCATAGCTTATGTGAACAACCTCATGGCATAAATATACTTTCATACAGTAGCAATGTGACATTTGTTTAATGAGATTCAAAGGCAGCTTAATACATGATGACTACCGTATTTCAAAAAAGTTACCTTGAAAAAATTCAGAACTAAATTGCTCTGTAACATCTGAAGTACTACTGCTTCGAGTTAGTTGTTGCTCTTGATCTGCGAAGAGGCCACTAGAATCTGTTTCTGTTGTATTTTCTGACTGCTGAGCTTCTTCAATTTCTGCAGGTATCAATTAAAATAAAATGTGTTAGAGGATTCTAAAAGTCTTTACACGTTTATTATTAATGTTATGCAAAAAGATGAACAAGAAATACTTCAAACATAGAAATTGTGAGAATAGAATGAAAAATACCAAATGCCCTCCACAAAAGAAAAAGTTCTGAACAACATATTTCAGCAGCAGAGTTTCCAGAGAAGGGAAACTGAAATTACCAGAGTCACAGAATAGGTATTGAGGGTTGGGGAGACATTACATGGAGATTAAAAAGACTAAAACAGCTTAGTCTAGAAAGGAAAAGGGTGAGAAGAAATATAATAAAAATATAAATTAATGACCAGTATAGAGAAGATCAATTTGGTGTTCCTGTTTGCTTTTTGCATAATAAACAAAAAAGAGGGAACATTAAAAGTGAACTAAATCAAAACGGAAAAAAGGAGCATGGGGGGACAGTGAGAGAGAGAGAGAGAGAGAGTAAATACCTCATACAACTACCCAGTGGGACTCACTTCTAAAGTATTTGATTCAGAAAAATAGACTAGTAAATCTCAAGCAGTATTAGACATTCCTAACAGTAACTGTAAAATCCAGGAGCATAACATTCTCCCTATTCCTGCTGACTTCCTCATAGCCTATTCTCCTAGTTACACTTTCCTCAATCATCCAGCATTCATTACTGGCACAGACTGAACACTGAGCTAAATAGATCATTGGCTTGCTCCTGTGTTGCAACTCAGACTTTGTTGCATCCTAAGACATACAAGAACGGATCACCTCCCCTGCATATCTTAGAATGTGCAAAGAAAGCAGAACCCTTTCTTGGAGACCTTATGAGACTTGCAAGTTGGGAGGAGAGTATGAGATGTAAGCAGCAGCACACTGAAAAGGAAGAGGAGGGATCATTTCCAATAGATTGCCTCACATGGCCAAGAGTTGTACTGGGAAATCTTAGGATGCAAACAGAAGTATGGCACTATCTGGGTAAGGAGTGAGCGCATCAGCCACCCGACAAGGCTTCAGAGGCTCACCAAGTCCTATTGCCACTCTGCAGGTGTTAGCAGATTTATGTCCCTCCACTTCCCCAAATTCCCTATATGCAGGTACTAAAAGGAATGTGAGGTCTGTTACTAGCCTTATGTGACACGTGGGCAGAGTTTAAAAATCTCAAATGACCTGTGAGCCATAGGAACCTCTTCATGGCCAACCAATCCCTCCTAACCTTAGAAAACTTACCCATTCTTGAGGAGCAAAATCTGCAGCATTTGTCACCTGACACGCCTAATAAGTTCATCTTTTGGACAGCTGTACTTAGGCTTATCAGAGTAATGACGATCCTGAGGGCCATGACTACCTGCCAAGCTATTATAAAAGCATCCTCACCAAACAAAATCCACAAGGGATTCCAATTAACGTATCAACCAATTATTCCAATTAACTCATTGATGGTAACCTTCAATATGTTTACTAAGGCACTTTGGGGAATCCATAGTAAGGGTCACAAGGCAATTAGTAAGGTTAATTAAATATGAACAATACTCTCTTCTATGGTGAAGACTGGATAGGGTTTTTAGGATGTTAAAAATTTTAAGTTACCTATTTGTTATTTATTTAACTGCCTCAACAATAACATTAACTTCAGATTATGTGCTCAGGACATTTGTTTTGCTTGTTTTACATTATCAAATTCAGAAAGCCTGTTCAAAATATATTAAATCCACAAACAGAATAAAGTGTAGAAATGTAAAGCACTGACAAACCAACCATATTTTTGACTCTCTCTCTCCTTCCCTCTCTATAAGGCAGCAAATACCCTTCCTTACAGTTTCTTAGTGACATCATATGAGCTTGATGGGAAAAATTGAGAATCAGTTTCAAGTTTTAGCTCTTGGGTTTAGCTATTAAAGTCTGATCCTGTTTCTTCTTATGGCAGAACAAGACAAGTACACAAAGGTGGAGAAAGAAAAGAACAGCAAACAATGAGAAAATTCAGCATCTTTTTCAGTCTTCAGCTAGCTAAGTCGCTGGCTCAAAAAATCTCAAGAATAGCACACAGCCTCATTACCCTCTCTCAGTCTGGCCAACAATCACCAGAGAGGGAATATGGTATCATTTTTATTTTATTACTAGTAGACCTTGAAATAAAAAAAGGCAGATACACCTAAATAAAAGAGGCCAAATGCATGTGCTCATCCACTCTGAAAATCTGGCCCTTTTTGTTTATGAGCCATCATGTGGCTTTATGAATGTAACTTTAGACACGTGTCTTTGAAAGCACTGGCTGGCATATATTTATTTTGATTTTGTATTCGTCTCTATAACCAAATCTAAATGGCATCCTTAAATCTTCGTTCTACATTAAATTAACATCTTCAAAAACACAACTATTCAGAAACTGTTTTAAAAATCAAGTTACTGAAAAATTGTAAAACTGAGATCAATTTTGTTGCAGCCAGATTGGTCCCAAGACATTAGAGAGAAAAGTGGGTGAGGGAATACCTTGCATTGGACCACCTTATGCTGGTGAGAGATATGCTTTTCTGCTAAACACAACTCTTCTTTAGACCTGAAGAAGAGCTCTGTGTAGTTCAAAAGCTTGTGTCTTTTTCACCAACAGAAACATTATCTCATTCACCCAGAGAATATAATTAATGGGAACGCAGCTACATTCAAATACATTTTAATTTTGTTATTCAGGAAGATATGCCTAAATGCACTGTAGGTCAAGATAAACCCTTAATGGTTAAGCGAATAAAACAGAATGGTTTGCGGAGATCCAAACATCTGAATAAAACCAGAAAATGTCGTCTCAACATTATCATGTTTCAATAATTTTTTATTAGTAAGAAACACAAAGTTTTTGCCTCTGAAATCAGGATCCCCAGGAAATGAAGGTTACTCACCTTTATGCTGTAGCCAAGGTTCTTTGAGATGCATGTCCCCACACTGCTCTACTACCGATGTGTGGTCACTCCTGCACCTAACATAGGAGATTTCTTCCGCAGGATCGGGGTGGGGGGGTGGGGTTGCCTCAGAGTTCATTCTGTGTTTGCTGCTGTTTGGAACTCCCACCCTCACCCCCTCATTACCGCAAAGTACTGGCTAGAGTATATCCTAAAGCAGAGGGGAGGAGGCTTGGAAGTGGAGCTGTGCAGGGACATGCATCTTGAAGAACCTTAGCTACTGCACAAAGGTGAGTAACCCTCATTTCTTCTTCAAGCAGTGTCCCTACTGCTCCACTATAGGTAACTGGCAAGCAGTGCCTTAACAGGTGGAGGAGAGTTCAGAGTTTCCCTTGTTTACTCTGTTAAGTACAGCAAGCCCTACAGATGTATCTAGGGTGGCTGCCTTATCAATTGCATAATGTTTTACAAATGTGTCTCCAGATGCCCAAGTCACCACCTTGCACATGTCTAGCATGGGCACATTCTGAAGGAATGCTGTAGAAGTCGAGACAGATCCCGTGAAACGTGCTTTAACTGTATGCGGTGGCTGTGTTCCATGCTGTTCATAAGCCATGCGCATGCACGTTGAGATCCATTTAGGTAGGCTTTGGTTGGAGATCTTGTTTCCCTTGTTCCTCTCTGCAATCGGCACAATCAATCTAGGTGTCTTTCTAAACATCTTGGTTCTGTCCATATAATATGCCAATGCACTTTGGACATCCAACATGTACAATGCCACTTGTGCAGGGCTAGTGTGTGGCTTTGGACTGAAGACTGGTAGATGCAGAGTCTGGTTAACATGGAAGACTGATGATACCTTCAGTAAGAACTTAGGGTGAGGTCTGACAGAAACCTTGTCCTTGAAGAAAAACAGTGAATGGTGGGTGCGCCATTAAAGCCGCAATCTTGCTAACGCATCTGGCAGACGTTATCACTACTAAAAGAGATACTTTTAATGACATATAGAGTAGGGAACATGTTGCCAGCGGTTTGAAGGGTGGCTGAGGAAGTGACTTGAGCATTAGGGATAAATCAAGGTGGCACCAAATGCCTGATGTCCAGATACAGATTTTGGATTCCAACCATGAATCTCTTCAAGGTAGGGTGAACAAATAAGGAGAAGATGCAAAAAGGTAAAAATCGCTGCCAAATGTACCTTAATGTACTAGTTGCTACATTCTTTTCTTTCAGCTCTAGAAGATACTCCAGGACAAATGGGATCGGAATGCACTGTGGGTCCATTTGTCATTTATTGCATCAAACAGAGAACCTTTTCCATTTCTGAAAGTAGGTAACTCTTGTTGCAGGTTTTCTACTATTTAATATAACAAGTTTTACACTCTCTGAGCATTGTTCTTCTAGGTCATCAAGCCATCAAGGAACCATGCCATGAGATGCAACCTGTTGAGCTGAGTATGTTGGATTTTCCTGTTGTTTTGGGTTAGAAAGTTGGAAATCATTGGGAGTGTGACTGGCGTCTCCGTGGACATGTGAAGGAGACCGGACTACCATGTTTGTCTTGGCCAAGCTGGTGCTATCAATATGATTTTGGCCCTCCCCATTCTTAGTGTCTGAAGCATTTTCAGTATCATAGGAATTGAGGGAAAGGCATAAAGGAGAGGGCGCCACCACTGAAGTAAAAATGCATCCTCCGTGGAGCCATGACCTTGTCCCGCTCTCAAACAGAATTTTCTGCATTTTCTGTTCACAGGTGTCGCAAATAGGTCCATCATCGTATATCTCCATCATTGTAAAAATGTCTTTGTGGACATCACCGTTCAGTTCCAATTTGTGAGGGTCTGCAAAGTCTCTGCCTCAGACTGCCTGCTGTCACATTGTCCTTTCCAGGTAAGTTTATTGCTGAAATTTGCATTTTGTGAGGTACGCACCACTCCCATAGTTTCATTGTTTCTGTGCACAGGGATTATGATTGTGCTCCTCCTTGCCAGCTGATGTACTACATACATACAGTTGTCTGAACTTCCACAGTTTTCCCCATTATGGAATGGAGGAAGTGTTGGCATGCATTCCTTACTGCCCTTAGTTCCAGTATGTTTATGCGTAACCAACTTTTTTGTATCGACCATCTGCTTTGTATCATAAGGTCTTCTAAATGTGCTCCCCAGCCTGTCAGAGAGGCATCAGTAGTCATTAAAATGGAGGGGCACTGTTTGATGAAAGGAACTCCCTGCAGGAGGTTTTCTGGATCCGACCACCAGAGCAGATCGTCTTTTATGAATTGTGGAATTGATAACCTGCAGTGTTTTAAATGTCTGTGTGGTCTGAAACTCCTGAGGAGCCACATTTGTAGTTGCCTGATGTGTAATCTTGCCCTGTGCACCAAATGTGTTTTTGCCACCATGTGGCCCAATAATTTCATGTGTGTGTGGTCTGTGACTGCAGGACAGGAACATATATCTTGCACCAGGGTCTTTATATTGTCAAAGCAGTCTCTCATGAGATAGGCACTGCAGGAGGGAGCATGAATCCTTGCCCCCAATGAATTGTATCTCTTGAGATGGGCAAAGCAGGGACTTTTTGTAGTTTCTTATGAGCCCTAGTGAGTGGAATACTACTTCCATGTGTTTTACTGCTTCCACTGTAGCCTGATGGGTGTGTGCTTTCAACAGGCAATCGTCCAAATAGGGGAAAACTGTGAACCACCGTTTGTGGAAATGCACAGTAACCACCATCATCAACCTTGAAAAAACTCTGGGGGCCGTATGTGAGCCAAAGGGGAGGGCAGTATATTGATGGTGTTTGTCCTGAAAAAGGAAGCAAAGAAACTTTCTATGCGCAGGGTGTATGGTGACTTGAAAATATGCATCCTCCAGGTTGAGGGAAGCCAACCAGTCCTCATGTTCCCAGGAAGAAAGTATTGTTGACAGTCTTACCATTTTGAACTTGCATGTTTGAACAAATCTGTTGAATCGTCTTAGGTCTAGTATGGGTCTCCAGCCTCCCGTCTTCTTCTGAGTGAGAAAATAACGGGAGTACAATCCTTTTCCTCTGAGCTGAGACAGAACCTCCTCTATTGCCCTGATGTTTAAGAGATTGTTTATTTCCTCTGGTAGTAGCTATACATGAGAGAGGGGTCCCTGAAGAGCGATGGGGAAAGGAGATAAGGAGCGGGTTTGGATGTAAATGGGATGAAGTACCCACTGCTGATGATTTCCAAAACCCATTTGCCAGATGTGATAGTTCTCCAGCGAGCTAGACTGCTGGTAACACTGTTCGATGTCCCAGAGGTCGTCGCACAAACCCTCGACCAAACCCTCAAAATTGTTGTTGTTTGGCCACTGATGGCTAGGTCATAGTGGATTAATTAGGCTGTCTCTGTCTAGAATGATTGTCTATTTCTTGAATAGGGGTTTTCGAACCTCCTATGGTGTTGGGGATACTGGTATCTACCGGTGTTGTATGATACTTATTATATCTCCTCCTGGGGGTAAGAGCGGAGATGCCCAAGTGCGAAGAATTGCTCGATTCTTTTAGTGAGCGCATAATTTTGTTTGTTTTCCCCCCAACCAGCTTCTTCTTGTCGAAGGGGAGATCCTCTATGATGGACTGCAGCTGTTTGAGTAATGCCGCTGAATGCAGCCAAGATGACCAGAGCATCACCACTGCCATCCCAATAGCTCAAGCTGTCATGTCTATGATGTCAAGTACAGCCTGTAGGGTGGTTCTTGATATTATGTGTCCCTCTTGTATGAAAGAATTGAATTGGTCCTTTTTGTTTTCTGGTATATACTGAATAAAGCTTGCAATTTTGGAACAGCTGTCATGACTGTAATTAAATATTTCCAAAGGGATAGCCGTGTTAGTCTAGTCCAGCAAAAACAACAACAACAACGAGTCGTGTGGCACTTTAAGACTAACAGATTTATTTTTCGCATGAGCTTTCAAGGGAGAAAATCCCACTTCCTCAGATGCTTCAAAGATGGGTGAACTTACAGAATGGAATGAAAATAAATGCAAGGGGGTGTAAAACATAGGATCAGGTCATACAGTAACAGCAAATCAGAGCAGTTATTAGGTTCAAACCCTGGGAAGCCTGAAGTCAAATTACCTTTTGTAATGGGAAAAGAACCCATCGTCTTGATTCAGTCCTGCTTTCACAGAATTTAGCTTGCATATTAATTCGAGTTCAGCTGTTTCTCTTTGAAGTCTTGATGTTCCAGCCACATCTCTGATGACGGTCGTTAACAAATCATTTATCGAGTGATTAGAAAGATGGAAGTGCTCAGCAACTGATTTCTTTGTTCTGTGATTTCTGATATCAGCTCTGTGTTCACTTATCCTTTTGCGCAGCCCCAACACCTTATACATTGGACAAACAGGATGATCGCTATCCTTTGGTGTAATAAAGTGTTTTTTGTCCGTGTTCTTATTAGTAGGGGTTGCAGAAGCAGGATTCTGCCATATGTTATTGACAGGTTCCATAATACCCTCATCCATGGCTAAAGGAAAATTTTTGACAAGCTACTAGATTGCAGAATTCTATACAGCTTGTGCTGGGAAGTAGAACTGGTTTGTGCTGGCATGTCCATGGTTTCGGCAACTCTTCAAGAGTTCCTGGAACTGCTTGCTATCATCATGATTTGGATGTGAGATGTCTGTATTAGTTGTGTCTGCTTGTGTAGCAGTAGTGTTTTGTAAGTATGGCTGCTGAGCTTGTTCAAGTTGTGGCAGAAGTACATTTGCTATGGATTACTGAGGCACGGTTATCTGTGATGGTAAGCCTGCAGTCTCTGGGGGTCCATACTCCAGCCAGTTTCCCCATAACAGTCAGGGCATGGCGTACTGCCACAGCGTATTTGGCCACTGACAGGATTTTGTTGTGGAGCCTAGTTATGATCAGGCAAGGGCTCCTTAATCACTTCAACAGATTGATTATTGTCAGACTCAGTCTCCTTCAGAGCTGAGTGAGGAAAGTGAGCTGGCAGCTTCTGGGACCAACCGTGCTCTGCATAAAGGAGATAAAAGGTGAGGAGGGGGATGAAAAGAACCTCCTCCCTAAGGCAGTGTTTAGTTTTCCTTTTATGCTTGCTAGATGGGGACTGCTGTTCCTGCAGCCCCTGTGTTGTAATAGATTGCTCCTGAGAAGTGATATTAATAGAAGATGGTGTGAGTATTTGTACAAGGTGTGGTGCTGAGATCTGGGTCTGAAAAGGCATCGGCACCCGGGTTTGGAACTGTGGTGTAATCGGCAGTGCCAGTATGTTAGGAGCCAGCAAAATGGCGGGCAGAGCTGTGAGCGCTCCAATCGGAGGTGGGAGCAATGTTGCCTGTGCCACTGGTGCCAATCAGGAAACCTTCGGAACCAGCACTGTGATCAGGTCTGAGAGTGGCACCAGGGACATTCCTGTCAGCAGTGCTGACATGGCCGTTATGGTCATTTGCAGTGCCGTCACTGTGGATACCATAGTCGGCACTGGTGCCATGTCAGCTGCCAAGTCTGTTAAGGCCTGCTTCTGTGGTGAGCATTTGGGATGTGCTCTCTCTTTAGAGCTAGGGGTACAGGAGAAACCTGAAGCCTCCTTTTGTGTTCATCTGTCCATGACTGGTTCTTGTTTTCCTAGTGGTCAGTGAAGAGGAGGATGAACAGCTCCTCTTTAACTGCAGTTGTTTACTGGGAGACTTGCCAGGATCCAAAGCCAGGTGAACTGCTCCCTCCATTAACAGAAGCTTTAGTTTCATACTTCTGTCCTTTCTAGCTCTGGACTTCAGCCTAGCACAATGAGAACAGCTGTGGGACAAGCATCCCTCACTAAGGGATGCAATACACTTGTCGTGGCTGTCAGATGCAGGAACTGGCTCCTTACAAGCCACACATTGCTTAAACCCTGAGGTAGTTTGCATCATACTGTCAGTTCTCTCACTCTTCTTCTTTTCTTTATTTTATTTTATTTTGGAAGTAAAGAAATAAAAACTTGAACTAACTATCACTATCTAGGGTATAAAACTAAGAAAGAAGGATAGGAAAAATGGCAAGTTGGTATGAGACCGTGGAGCTGCTAAAGGTCCGTGTTAAGCCGTAGGTGGTAGAGAAGGAACTGACGGGTGATTGGGGGGGGGGATGCACACGTGTTCCAAACAGCGGCAAACACAATATGAGTCCTGAGGCATGCTCGTGCCCCCCTCCACTTGATCCTGCTGTAGAAGTCTCTGATGTTAGATGTGGGAGTGACCACACACATATAGTGCGGCAGTGGGGACACTGCCCAAAGAAGAATGTACCTTTAGAGGTAAACATTTAAATTAGCATTAACTTGTATGCCCTCACTGTTAGATTTGAGAGTGAATGGGATTTATTGTCAAAAAGCCATGGTTGAATTTTCCCACAGCCCACTCAAAGAGCTTTAAGAATATTTTCCCTGAAATGGCCCCAAAAAAGGAACAGTTAAAAAAGGCTTTATTCTTTTCTCTCTCAAAGCCGTGCCCTATTTTGACAGTTAGTACAGTGCTAATGACCCACAAGTAAAAACTCCTAGAGTTATTTAAGTTCCAAAGGGGCAGCCGTGTTAGTCTAGCTCAGTAAAACAAACAAGGAGTCCTATGGCACTTGAACACAAACAATAAATAAATAAATGTGTTAGTCTTTTAAGTGCCACAGAACTGGTTGGTTGTTTTAGAGCTATTTAAACATCAGTATTTTCCCCACAAACAAAGTTTGAGGGTGCACAGGAGATAACCTGTGTTACTAAACTTCTGACAACAAAGAAAATATCTCCCAAGAACCAGAGAATGTGGCTTTAACAACAGAAGTCATTACTAATTAATTGGAATGTAAGGAAAGAGAGTGCAATATAAAACATACTTACACAAAGTACTGCAGAATAACTAAAGGGACAGAAAAAGCCAGCAACAGCAGTTTAAAACATATAAAGAACATTTAGATACAGGATGGCTTTGAATACAGTACCTGAAAGTCTGTGAGAGCAAGAAGTGTAAGAAATACCAGGTAAGAGAGAGCTCACAGTGTGAAGCAGAAGAGGTACACTTTTAGTGGTTGGCAAAGCCTCATAAAGATGAACACAGTTGCTGATAGACTGGCTTCGCTTAGCTTCCAGAGAAAAATAAAGTAATAATTATATGTCAGAAGAA
This sequence comes from Podocnemis expansa, assembly GCA_007922195.1. NCBI lineage: Eukaryota > Metazoa > Chordata > Testudines > Podocnemididae > Podocnemis > Podocnemis expansa. The sequence goes on from ML682039.1 coordinate 806,279, forward strand.
CAGTAAAATACAGGGATTTTTCTTAGCAGGTTCTGTGTCATGGCAAAATAAATTCAATACACATCAGAAACAATTCTTCAACATTAAATATATTCAGAAGGCCTACACAGAACTGAATCAGAGTACAATTTTGAATGTTGGAATAAAAATCACTACATAATTAGTATGGTTTTTTTTTTACTTATAAGATTTTGAAATATTACAATACCATAACTTACCAAAAATCCATTTTGTAAATTAACATATTGGGTACCTTACTAGAACTTACTCGGTAACTCCGTAAAACTACAACTTGCCACCAGTCTAGCCTAGCCCAAATCTATATTTATTACTCAGTAATATTAGCACACAGAAGAGAACTAACTATATCCAGCAGTGTCTGCACCTCAAAGCTAAAAAAATGGGAAATTCCTTTTCTGATAATTTCTTTCATCTATGCATGTCATAATTTAGAGATGTCTGGGTTATTCCCTGCCTCTGCAGTTCTGGAGGTGGTTAAATATTTTAACAGTCTCTGCTTGCCACACCATCTTCTCTGGCTTTCCACCAGACAATTCATTCCAACACTATGTACAAACTGAGAATATGATGTGTAACAATAACTTCAATGCCAACCACTAAACTATGCATCCACAAATTGTAAATATAAAAATTAACTTCTGTCCCTTGGCTAAATAAGTCATCTGAGAGGGCAGAAATGTGGATGACTGCTAGCAGAAAGGAAATGATCAATTAAAAAATTTCCCTTTCATTAGCTCCAGAATCTCCACAATTCTGAGGTATGTGGGAAGTGGCAAGGAGTGAAAGTCAGGTAGTATAAAGAAATAGACTTGAGATAGAGAAAGTTTCCCCCTGAAATTAAATATCAGACTGGCCAGTTGTTTCTGCAGCTTCACATGCAGCACCTTCCTTCTGGAGAAGTCTCTGCAGAGGAGAGAAAGTTCACTTTGTTGTGTCTAGAAAACTCAGAGGACTTGGTGCTGCTCTGCAGATTTCCTCAGTGAATGCAAATACTTTTCCTGACCATGTCGTCACCAGAAACCTTGTAGAGGATGCCCTGATTCACCTGATGACCTGTATGCCTCGCTGATGCATAACTTGATCCACCTAGCCAGAAATAATTTAGATGGCCAAAGCTCAGTTTTGGTACTCCTGGTGAAAGGAGACAAACAGGATGGTCTGATTGTTAACGTGGGACTCATGAACTATAGCTTTAGCTCTCTGTGAATATCTAGATGATTACATTGCTTAAGTTGTAGGCTAGGACAGAAAGATAGAAGGACAATTTCTTGCAAACACATGGAAAGAAGAGTTAATCTTTGGTTTTAAAAAAAGGTAAGCATCTAGAATCATCATTACAGAACATAACATACAATGTGGTTCCTTCATGGACATAACTGCAATTTCAGAGACTGACCTAGCAGATACAAAGCGGGTTTTAGCTAATAGACAAAATGGCGTAACCAACACCAGTGGTTCAAAAAGATTGGATCATCAGGGCTTTCACCATCAATGGGAAATTCAGTTTAGAACAGACTGCCCTTTCCCTGTGTGTAGCCTGTATGCTCAATGAAATCCTGAAATTTGAGGAAGCGCTGCAAAATAATTTAAGGACCCTACATGTAAAATGTTACTTATAGCTGATGCTTGGCATGCTATAACGCTAGCCTGAAGACTGTATACACAATACCCTGCAGAAAATACAGAGTGGTTAGAATGATGGGGTCCTTGGGGTTTTCTTATTTTTGTTTTTCTTCACCCCTTAAGCTAAATTTAGACTAGATGGAAGAGTAGGCCTGTAATAATGAGAATTATACAGAGGGAAATAGTCTCAATACCATAAGATGTCTCAAACTCAATCAATATTTTCCTCTCGATAGCCATGCAACCAGCTGTAGACATCCAGAACGTCCAGTCTCACTGTCAAATGCAGTGAGGGTTCCACAACCAAGTCTACAACATCTGAAAAACATGGGCTCTTCCAGCCAGGGTGGACCTAGATTCATTACCTTTGCATCCTTTTGCCTTAGCTTCTGATTCAGCTTCCTGAGAAGTAAGAGAAGTGGGAATGCATAAATCAGGCATTTGGGACATCTGTGTGACAGGACAGCCATCCTAGTTATGAATTCTAAAGTATCTCCTTGAAGCCTTGACCTAGAATAAACCTGTTTAAAGATAGCCATGGATAAATCCATCACAGAGTGGCCAGAGAGATCGGTTTTTCCTTACCAAGGACAGGTAATGCTTTTAGTGACCAGAAGAGTTTAAAATGTCTGTGCAAAGTGTCCAAATATTTCTGGTCTATGGGATCTTTTTGATAGAAGTCTGTTTCAAAGATTAACTATCTTTTACTGGCAGAGATACTGTGTCACCAACCTTAGAAACACATTTTCCATATGCTCTTATAAAACATTTTAACTAATGTTTAATTTTAATGAGAAGACCCCATCAGAGAAATTTATTTTACCCCGTTATTTATTTAACCCTTCATTAAACTCAGTTGAGCTCAATAATTTGCTTTGACTAAAGCAGTCTTTGTTCCTGAAATGCTGCTCCTTTTGAACTTTGTTCAATACTTGAATGGTTCTCTACCATTCTAGGAGCAGCACCATGAGACTGCTAGATAGGTGTGGTACCGAAAGAATGAAAATATTACAAGCTCAATGCGCTAGTGATGACTCACCTGAGGAGAGAGAGCAGAACTAGAAGCTGAAATTAAGTCACTACTGCACAAACATGAATAAAAAGGAAATGTTACTCACTTTGTGCAGTAACTGAATTTCTTCAAGATGTGTCCCTCTAATGTACACTCCACTTTGGGCATGCATATGCTTCTTGAGCCCCCAAACAAGGTTAAAAATAAAACCAGGTAAGATCATGGAGAACAGGTCCATCAGTGCAGCTATTTGCTAGGACAGGTAGGGATTGCTGTTTGCTGGAGGCTGAGAAGGGCCATCGGAATGCATCATGGAATGATTACGTGTTCTGTTCATTTCTCTGAAGCACGTAGTACTGGCCACTGTCAGAAGACAGGCAACAGGGCTAGACAGACCATTGGTCTGACTCAGCATGGCCATTCTTTAGTACTGAATTGCACAGTTCCAGCTAGCACGACGTGCTCAGCTCCCATAGATGCCTTCATTTCCTTGTACCAGATACTGATGTTATAGAGGGGTGCATGCCCGAAGCACACTCAGTTCCTTCTCTACTCAGTCATCTTCTACAAAATGACCTAAGCAGAGATGAAGGAATGCAGGCAGTAGAGAACCCACAGGGACACATCTCAAAGAACTGTAGTTACTGCAGAGGAAGAGTAACATCTCATTTTTCTTTGCCTGGCATTCCTGTGGTTGCTCCATTCCGGGAGACTTCTGCGCAGTACCTCTAGGAGGACAGACGGGTGTGTTCTGGGTTCCCTTGGAACATGATCCAGAACTGAAAATAGTACTGCAGAGTCAACTGCCACATCGGATCTGATAACATGGACCGGGGTGTAAAGCTTAGAAAACGCATGGACTGAAGATCTGGTAGCAGCTCTACATATCTTAGAAACTGAGAGATTCTTCAGAAATGCAAAGTTGCAAAGGGGCAGCCGTGTTAGTCTAGTTCAGTAAAACAAACAAGTAGTCCTGTGGCACTTATAGCCTAATAAATGTATTAGTTGCATGAGCTTTCGTGCAATAAAATCCCATTTTGTCAGACGCTTTGAAGTTGGGGGAGCTTACAGAATGGGGGGAAATAAATGCAGAGAAGTGCAAGTCATGGGAACAGGAAACCCTGTTAACAGCAAATCAAAACAGTTGTAAAGATTCAAACACTGGGGAACAGCATATAAAGGAAGATGAGGTCAAATCACCTATTCTAATGAGAGAAAAATCCAAAGTCCCTATTAAGCCCTGAAGCAATGCAAACAAATTTGATCTCAGCAGCTTCTCTTTGAAGCCTTGATCTGGTAATTCATCTGTCTGAGAACCACAATAGTAAATTGTCAATGAAGTTATCAGGAAGATTGAAATGCTCACCTGCTGCTTTTAGAATGCTGTGATTTCTGATGTCAGATTTGTGCCCATTTATTCTTTTGCACAGAGACTGTCCTGTTTGTCCAATATATAAGCAGAAGGACATTTCTGGCACATGATAGCATGCATCGCATTTGTGGAAGAGCAAGTGAATGAACCTTTGATGGAGTAGCTGGTTTTATTAGGTTCTGTCATAGCGTCTTTTGTGCAGATATGTGGGCAAAGTTGGCAGTGTGCTCTGTTGCAGGGATATGTGCCTGCTTTAATGGCTTTGTTGTTATGCCTGTAGTTTTCGGTAAATATCTGCTTAAGGCTGGGGGGCTGTTTGTAAGCAAGGAGAGGTCTATCTCCCAAGGCTTCAGACAGAGAGGGATCGTCTTGTAGATTAGGCTGTAGATCCCTGATGATTTGCTGTAGAGTTCTGACTTGGGGGTTGTAAATGCAGTGGATATCATTTGCATTCTGGTTGAATGAACTCTCCTCTGGGGACGGGGCCTGAGAACTTAAAGACTCTTAACATGCGTAGATACAACCCAAAATCCCTTTCAAAAGTCTTTGGGAAGACTTGTGGGCCGTAAACCTATACACAAAGTACATAAAGCATGTAGGTGATCTCCTAAACAATTTATTTCTATCCAAGTAGAAGGCTTTTAACCTCTGAGATATGGAATCATGAGAGTTTTTGGGGAAAAGATTGGTTAAGAGAAAAATCCAGTGTAACTTTGGGTAGGAACCTGGGAGGTGGCTGTAAAGAGACCTTGTCACAAAAAAACATGGTAAAGGGGTGGATGGATGGGTGACTGACTGAAAAGGGAATCTGCCATCAAAGCTCAAATTTCCCTACCCCACTGAGCCAGCTAGGAGTGGCTATCTTCATACACTGATGAAGAAGGGAGCAGGTAATTATTAGTTCAAATGGAAGTCTCATGAAGAGCTTAAGAACCTGACTGAGGTTCTATCAGGAGTACAGTTTCTCCTGTGGGGATAGAGATTTTTCCCAACCATTAAAAAAGCTGGGCAATACTAGATGAGCAAAAATGGAAAATCCCTCAACTGGGGACAGCAGGATAGCAGGCTGATATGGTAGCCAGGTGTATTTTGACCAACTGATAACTAATCCGGGTGTCCTCAGATCCAGCAAGTAAACCAGGATGAAGGAAGGGGGAACCATGCAAGAGAAAAGGTAGCAACAGTCACAGCAGTGGACAAATCTCTTCCATTTCTAAAAGGTAAGCAGTGCAGGGAGATGCCATTTTACTGTGTAATAATGCCTCCTGCACCTCTGGGGAGCAAGGGACCTCTATTCATAGGAACTGTTTAGGAGCCACACTGAGATGTATAACTGCCAGACTAGGATGCAACGCACAACCCACACCTTGAGACAGGAGAAGGGGAATTGTAGGCATCTTGATTGGTGGCAGGAGACAGAGTTAAAGCAGGTAATGATACCAACATTGAATCAATCAGATAGGTACTGAAAGTTTAGTTTCAAAAGTGCTGGGAACTCAGCACCGTTAAAAGTCAGGTAACGCTGAGGCACCTAAAATATGGATCCAAGAGCTTAATTTAGCCATTTTTGAAATTTTGCCATAATACACATTACAGACAGCGATGCTGGAACTAGACGTGCTACCCTGTGACACACATCCTAGCTTGAAGTAATAAAACCAGATACCAAATATATAGTTTCCATCATCAGCACCCCCACTATAAAACTTGTTCCAGCACCTCGAGCTACAAACATATATTTCAGATTACAGTAAAGAAATCACAGAACAAATTGTTAAAAGGCTGTACATTGAGAAAGTACAAACTGTAGTAAAGTGTACAAAGTGGTAAAGGTATGAATGTTAGCAATGAACAAATAGAAAAATTCTTATTCTGGTTAGCTTTATTACAGAATGATCATTTTAAAAATATTTTCATGAAAAGAAAAGCTGGATTTTAGAATCATTAAAATAAAATATTTTTCTTGGATTGTAGAAACAGACTTATTAGACAGATCTATGACAACTATTTCACTGATTTTTTTAGAGTTATAAAAACTCAATATTTGGTGAAAAATGGCTTAGTCTTGCAGTTCTCTCTCATTGATTGTAATAAGCAAATTCCCCAAAAAAGTAGGTATTATATAGTTCCTAATATTATGTAAACCCCTCCTTAGTTTATTTGCTTAACTCTATAATTTATAGGTACTATAACTATATAATGAAACTTTAAAATATTTCTATACCTCCATACAGTTAATTTACCAAATACTAATATCTTGTAGTCCAGAATTTAGTATATACATAAAAGAACATCAATAATGGAGACACAAATATTTTCAGACAGACTCCCTCACCAAAAAGAAAATTCCAAGGGTGTTTTACAATTCAGAACCAGGAAAGAAAGATTATTGTGAACACACATTGTATTTTCTGTCCTTAAAACTAAATCTTAATACTATACTACCTGGATTATTTTGCACAGAATACTTGTAAACATGGTAATCTGGGCATTTTATACCAGTACTTTAATGCCTGAAAGGCAAAGCAAAGTTTTAAGCCATGAAGCTAAAGCGTCCTAATTCACTAGTGAATGCTGAGTTTTCCTGGAACAGTGACCTCTGAATACACAAGTTTTGCTCTTATAAAAATAGTCACTTTCTCTGAAAGGTAGTCATTCCCACCTTGTACAATATATTAGTTATAGTATAGTTATATAGTTCAAATCAGTTAACCCAATCATTCTTTATTATCTAACCCACTCTAAAAAAAAAAAAAAAAGATTAAATAATTGTGCTCTACCTCAGTAGTCAATAAATCTCTGCTATTTTACATAACCACTCTAAACTAAAAGTATTCCTGAAATAAATAAAATTGTCATCTGTTTTAAGGTAAAAAGAAAGATTCAGAGACAAATTTCTCACCATTTATTCCTAATCAATATTTGAAATTTAAGGACATGGAAAGAGTTTTGAAAAATTAGTCTACTATAATTTCAGTTTTATAAATTCTGATCTTTCGATTCATAATTAAGATGTTAAAGCAGCCAGTGACTAACCTGTTGCTCTTTGTCGAACTATGTTTCTTGCTTTTTCAACACCTGGTGCTCCAGACGTAGTTGCACTCCTGAATCTCATTGGTTCCACAACTTCAGGATGACTTCTCCAGCTTAATGAAAATGATCTTCCCACTGTAATTGCCTTCTGGGGATCTGAGATGGCACCTTTCGGAAAAAGAAAGTGCAGGCATCATCAAGCTACAAAATTTATAATTAATGCTACACTTATTTCATAACACATAGAACTAAGTGTTTCTACTAAAAGGAACTAAAATGGGACAAGTATTAAACTAATATTTTTGCCAGAAAAATATTATTCAAAATAATTTAAGACATGCCAACTATGGAGAAGTTGTGCCATGAAGCTCATATAGTATAGTTCTTCCCACCAGCTCTTCTTCCGACCAATTTTCTGAAATGTAGTTACAGACAGACTCATCTGCATAGAATTATGTATTGGAAGTTGAAAATAAATCAGCTTACTCAATCAGATACAACAATTTATCACTTGAACAGAACTCCAAGTATCAGGACACTTAATCAAGTGTCAAGACAGGTTCCTACAATAACACTGTATTGCACTAGGGTACACAAGTAATGTGCTCCTTAATTTAAATACAAAAATCAATTCACTAGCATCAAGAGTACAACTTGCTCCCACACCCAAGTCCCAGTTTTCAGGGAGCAAGAGTCCTTTCAGTCTCAAGATTAATCTCAGTTCTCATTTGAAAAAGGGTGACCCAATATTGAAAAAGGATTGCAAAGCTGACAACCTGCACCTCCCACTGATTTCAGTGGATGCTGCTGAACGCTGAGCATTTTTTAAAATCAGGTCACTTACTTAGCTGGCCAAATTTGGACACCCATTTTCTTTTTAATCACCTTGGTCTACATGTTTCTAAATCTTACTCCTTTTACAGACGTACCTGAGAAAACTCTCAACACATCACTAGACCTGAAAGCCTGTTAGTTACTTCTTCTGAACCTCAGATCATTCATGGTTAATGCCCAGGGTTGCCTTAGGTGGGTTGTGAAATTGGACCTCTGATTTTTGAGGGAGAGCCAAGACCAAATAATGACTTAAGGTAATGCGGGCAATGCTGTCACTAATCATTAAGGCCAATGTTAGCTTCTCCCTGCCTAACTACATACAGTTGAGCTGGCACATCTGCTGAGCTACAAGTAAGGCCTCTGACCACAGCTGGTGACATGTCAGTGGTGAGAGGAGAAGCAGCAGCAGTGTGGTGAAGCAGACCAAACACAGAAGTGATAGTATGGGACCCTTGCATTTTAACCGTGGCTCTAATATTAACTCTCCGCATTGCACTAGGCAAACCATGGGGAGGAAAATCTGTTCTGTACCTCTAAGTCAGACTTTGCAGCTCAGGGGGAAGAGATGGTACAACGGCTAGGGGAACGTCTACTCTAGGAACTTAAGCTGACCTACAGCTACCACAGTAGTTACTGCAGCAGTTTATGTCCATACTACTCCCCTCTGTCAGTGGTGTGCATCCTCACCAGGAACGATTCCACCCACTTAAGAAAGGTAGTATGAGGGACTGCTGCACAGAGGCTCCCACTAGGAAGCAGGGAGCTAGAAGCCTGGGGAAAAGCTGAACTTTAGATGGAACCTTCCTCTCTCTCCAGCTTATCTGTCAGTTTCATGGCTCCAGCAGGTAACCCTGCAATTGACAGGAATGAGAGTAGAAGTAAGGAGCCTTCATCTGCCCCAGTTTTCTTGTCCTGCTGGAGCTCTGGAATTGACAAAATGCCAACAGCTGATGTCGATTATCTGCAGTGTCTACAGGGACATTGTGTCACTAACTGCACATACATATAGGCCTCTAAGGCCCTTTTACTTAGCATAAGGGTGTTGGTATGGTGGAGAGGGTCTCACCGTGGGTCTTTTTGCCTCAGTCTTCCCACTTAAAAGATGGGAATTACATTTATCTACTTCAAAGAGCTCCTTGGTGTTCACTAAGACAGTTCAATTAGTTATTACATGGTGCTAAGATCCACAGGACTGCATACAAAAATCCTACACACCTCCCCAGCCTCTCCACTTACCTGAACAGGTTTATTAAAATAAAATTAAATTTAAAAGGATTTCTAGAGTTGGTGGCTATGCATAGACTCCAGCATAAACAGTCATGTTCCATTCCTGCTACTGCAACAAAGGGTGGTGTTGGGCCCCTAGCAGTCATCTACTTTTTATTTAAAAAGGTATTGTTTTAGCATCTTGCTAACACAGATGCTCAATATTTTTGGTAAATGAGGGATAGGCATGTAAAAATACTAAGTAAAGTAAAAACCCAGTGATTATTTTCAAACAAATCTTTACAATGTGTGATGAACTGAGCATAAGTTACATTTGAATATCTTAACTTACATCACCATAAATATACTAAAGAACAGAGATTTTACCTTTCCCTCTTTGTTTTTTTTCTTTTTGCTCACTTAGCTTATCCAGTGGTAAGTTTGTCATTTCAACTCCATAAACCATCCTTGCTAATACACCTGTTAGAGAATCCATGATATTGGCCCATTCAGTTATCAGCTCCTCCCAGTTGGTAAGTGAAGACAGTACGCTAAGCAGTTCATCCCAAAGTTCTCGAGAAATGTAAACACTCAGATTTGCTCTGATCCAAGCTACAATAAGAGTCTGGTAAACAGGAAAGCAAATGACATTTTTTACATTTCTAAAAATCACAGAATTAAAATTTTGAAAAGCATTTCCAAAGACCAAGAGAATTTAGACTTGTCTAACAGCTTACCACCACATTTTTAAATTTTCTGTTGCTGAAATGAGAATTTTTTTTTTTCCTTCTGTTATTTTTTGCTTTCAGAAGTTGCCACTTCCTGGTGCTAGGCTACCACAAAATGTCAAGAACTACAAAACAGAAATTGTAGCCTCATTGGAGCTGCTTGATTTGATTGGGGGGGACGGGGGACTATAAAACAGGGCCCTGTGAAAAATGAGGGAAAATTCTGCAGCAATGTCCTCTTATTTTAGCAGCATATAAGGGTTTAATTGTGTGTATGGGAGGGGAATAGTCAAGATTTTTGTCCATGGAATGAAGACATAGAAAGCAGTAGTTCTTCTCTCTTTCCCTCTAGCGTTTTTCTTTCACTTGATCCTACCTTCCTTCCACTGTTTATACAGGAAAGAAACTGCTGTACCTTTCTTTCCTTAGCACCAGAGTTGAAGAACTGGCTAGTACCATATCAGTACTGATACAGGGCACTAAGAGTTGAAAAGAGTAACAACAACTCAGGCTGAGCTGTCCCCACAAGATCACTTTGCCCTGAAAATAACTTCAGTGCCAAGAACATTGGCGCTCTGAGCATCAATGGGGTCAGCACTGGAACAGAGGTGTGGGAGTCATCAGCACTGTTTGAGGTGATGTCAGTACCAAAGGATTGGTATCAATGAAGTTCAGAATGCTGTCTCAGAGGCTACCAAGAGTATTAAGTGATGAGTTTTTACCAAGGTCTTTGAGAGATTCAATTTAGGCTGTGAACTGCCTTTTGGCTGAGTACTAAGTAGATTTATGCCCCACTTTACCGGTTTCCAGTAAAGAAAAAGTAGGCCTACACTTGCTGTAGAAACAATGTTCCTTCCTACCCCTTTCACACAAGTGAAGGGAGGGGGACTGGCTGTCCTACTGTTGTTGAAGGGTCTGAACCTTTTGATGAACAGTGAGTCTGGGTGGGGGGTCTCAGGTCTGAGCTTCCACTCCAGAAGGACTGACTGTGGAAAGCTGTTCAGGCCTGGTAGACACTATTTCTGGTTCTGAGGAGGCTCTCAGAGGGCTCATCTCTTTTGTCTCTTTCTGGAGAACAAAAGAAACTGAGCCTTCAACAAGGATGTGCCTTTCTCCAAGGAAAAAGTGGCATGTACACTAAGAAGTGGAATATGCATATGTACAGTCTCTTAAAGAATAAATAAATTACTGAGGATTTCAAGTAGATAATTCCACTTGAAAAATCTAATTACAACAATTAAAAAGGCTGGAGAAACTAGTACAGTCCCAGCAACCTTAAACTCCAATATGGAACTCATTTTTAAATATAGGTATTTTAAAAACTGCTGTGAATTACATTTACATTAAAAATCAAATCAAATGCAAAGTCAAAGGGGTAGCCATGTTAGTCTAATTCAGAAAAACAAACAAGGAGTCCTGTGGCACTTCTAAAGACTAACAAATTTATTATTGCATGAGCTTTCGTGGAGAAAATCCCACTCTATCAGACACTTTGAAAGGAACTTACTCCCATCTTCAAAAGCACCTGATGAAGTAGGATTTTCTCCCATGAAAGCTCATGTGATAAACTTAATAGTCTTTAGAAATGCCACAGGACTCCTTGTTTCTTTTAGTCATATTAAAAACAACAAGCAGTTGTGTGGCACTTCAAGACTAACAGATTTATTTTTTGCATGAGCTTTCGTG
>ML682039.1:818193-831567 GCA_007922195.1 Podocnemis expansa
CACGAAAGCTCATGCAAAAAATAAATCTGTTAGTCTTGAAGTGCCACACAACTGCTTGTTGTTTTTTTTACTGGACTAGACTAACACGGCTATCCCTTTGGAAATTTAGTCATATTAAACTACCATATACTTTACATGCAACTTAACTGTGATATGGCTTAACAGTGACCTCAGATAATAACTGGCAATCCTTTCTTTTGCGCAGATACTGATTTAACCTGTTTGTTTTAAGTACAGCTCAGAACAAAACGATAATGGAGAAGTGCATTGTGTGCAGAAAATGAACATATAACAGCTAGCAGGTGATGCTAGAGATCCTTCTTCACAATGCAGAAGAAGATGCTAATTAAAAGATGTAGGTTACATTTGGTTTTTGTATTTTTTCTCAAGCAACGCTTTTAGGTCATCAAAAAGAAGAAAGTCAATCTATTTTTGTGTATGTTCTCTTGTGACTTTTGAAAAAAGTATCAAAGAAAAAATTCCTTTCTAACCCTTGCCTATTTTCTTTTTTCTACTGATCTCTGTGAATTAAATTTTCTGGCACAATTTTTCTTCCCCTTTTTCTATTTTAGAAAAATACTTGATTTGGCTTAGTAGATGTAGTTATAATGATATTAAGAAATTATCTTCAAAATCACAGTATCTTGAAACTCTGATGCTGGTACACATGCAATGTTATGCCACAGCGTGTTGTTTAAATTATTTTAGTTTTAAATGTCATTCCCAACTACTTTTATAAGACACAGGAAAAATGTTTACTATAAAGGATTATGCTATACTTTATGTGCTTTTCCATTAAAGCATCCATATCAATTTTACACAAAAATAAATGAATGACCACATGAGAGCAAAATGAAGAGAAAGCAGCAAATTAGCCAGACTAAACAACAAAAAAACCTACTCAACACACATAAATAAGGAATCAGTGAACATAAGGGAAATGCAACATTTTAGTCCCTTTTTTACTGTACCTTGCAGGAATAACAAAAGCATATTCTGTAGCTACAATATTTGCAGACCTGTCTGCCTACTAAAATATGCAAGTGCAATGGATAGACTGACAGACCTGCTTAAGTGTAGGTGATTAAGTCTTCTTCTAGTGACTACAGTCTATACATGCCCTGACACCCTAAACTGTACTATTGACAAAAATCAGTATTTTATTGGTTACAGATAGAATTTTTTATACTACTGTGCAATATTTAAGTAAAACCATACCTTTTTTAATTGTATAAAATTATATAATTAAAACCCACTTCTGATATAAAATCAACTAGCACTGAAATTAACTTTGCATTCTTTTTAAAATACTCATAAAAGTACAAAAACAGCACTGTTTGACTTCATTTTCTTAAGAAAAAGAAAGACACTTACCCTGAAAAGTAATCCTGCCAAGCTTTGAGCAAACATGTCCTTTATTTGGTTATCCTTTGGCTTCTGCATGACAGCTTCTGTAATTCGCAGCAGTATTTGTAACATCTGTTCCCTGGTATCAAAATAAAACCTCACATTTCAGTTAAAAGATTTAAGCATACCTGTTCAGTTTTCATATGTGAAAACAACTCAATCTATTGACAAAGTCTAACAAGCTAATGTTATCATATTCAAATACTTTGCAAGTCACTTTTAAGACAGCCTTAACTGAACGTGGAGACTTGGGTTGAAGACAATTATTTCTGGTGCTTTGCACAGAGGAAAAATACATCGGTTTCAGAGATCAAGTCAGGAGTGGGATTAACAGACTGGTCCCTAAGGTCAGCAATAGAGCATGAAATCAATAACCTCAAATAGTTTAAAGACACAGTTCACTGTAAGACTAGGGAAAAATGAATGGACTGAAGGACAACAACTCTATTACTCATTAACGATTATCAGTAGGCACTGAAACTAAATGCTTCCATAAGCTGACAACAAATGTGTGCATGTTTCAGCAAATGAACTACATTAAGTAATAATGGAAAGTTTACAGTAAGGAGTACTGATAAATCACATCTGACTGTTTTCTGAACTTCGAGTGTCAGTGTTGTTGGTTACATTTAAGTTTCCCCTGCTTTTTATTGTTATATTTCATCTGTAATACTGCTTCTGGACTAAGGATAGAACACAACATATTCTGCATAATGCTCTCAAACTTCATAAATGCTATCTCCCACACAGAGTATCCAATGGGCTAGAGATATCACACAGATATTTAAAGCTACAGAAAACATTCCAGTGTTTTACTGTTTTATTAGAGGAATAGCATGCTGTTATGTAACTTTTTAAAAAATTTTAGAACACTTAGTCACGCACTGTTAACATTATCTGCACTAGGGCTCCCCATACTCAGGGGTTCGCCCCCCCCAGCCCCCCACCCCAGATATTCAGCTGGACATGGTGGAACCTGAGCCAGTTCCCTCAGGAGATGGGGAAGAAGCTCCACCCAGGCCCATGCTGCACCCATATTCACTCTGTCCACAACCCCAGCTGCATCTCCAGCCTTGGCTCCTGACTCCACTCAGTCGCAGTTCAGCCCCTATTGCAGCCGCACTCTCTGCTCCCAACCTCAGTTACCGTCCCCTATCACAGCTCTGGCACCACTCCTGGTCCTGGCTCCTGAAAGGACACAAACTAAAATGTTTGGTGACCACTACCTGAACAGTCCTTTCTACTACATTTCCTGAGGGGTACTATTTTTAAGTGGGGGGACAGGGAAATCAACAAAATGGTTACATTCTCAGGGATTTAAAAATTCTGCTGACTTGCAAAATAATCAAGTTTTTGAGTGTATAAAATCCATAATTCAGAATTACTTACCTTATAGTAACTGAAGCTTCTTTGAGATCTGTGGTCCCTTTTTCTACTTCACTTTGGATACACATGCACTCCATGTACCGGGAGTCAGACTTCTAGTTCAGCAAAGCAAACAAGCTTTTGTGGGAGAAAATCCCACTTGGTCACAAAGTAGGATTCTTCTCCCATGAAAGCTCACGCAATAAACATTTTTTTTAGTCTTTAAAAGTGCCACAAGACTCCCTGTTTGCTCTTGAGAGTAGTATCTGTTGGCCTGCATGTGTGCCCTAGCTCTCCTCTTGCCTGCACCCAAGGAGTCAAAGGGCAGAAGGGACTGACTGCCTCTCCCGTTTCTTCTCTACTGTGCATCCAGAAATGATCCAAAGCAGAGGGGAAAGGACAGTTAGTAGAATACAAAGAGACCACACATCTCAAAGAACGTCCAGGTGCAATAAGGTAAATAGCTTTCTCTTCGAGAGCTGGTTTCTATATGTATTCCTCCTGTGGATGACTACGAAACAGTCTTCAGGTACGAATAGGGATGAGGATGCAGGAGGCAGATATTTCTTAAGGACTGACATTCCAAGGAACATGTCAGTAGAAGAGCTGTGTCTGGGGGGGGGGGGGGGTTAGAGGCAATTCCTATGTATGCCTAGTGGGAAATAATAGATTTGATGTTACATTTTGGTAATGGTTACTAGGGCATTCATGGACTGTTTGTGTGGTGAATACATTCTATGAAGTCAGACCTGCAGGCAATTAAAATGAGATCAAGTGATTGGTGAGCCAAATATGTGAAGCAATGATCCAAATGGGTAGCCACGTTAGTGAAGTTCAGTAAAACAAACAAGGAGTTCTGTTGCACTTAAAAACTAATAAATTCATTTTTACCATGAGCTTTCGTGGGAGAAAAGTCCCACTTCATCAGACGCTTCTATAAGCTCCCCCATCTTCAAATCACCCACAAAGTGGGATTTTTTCCCACAGAAGCTCGTGCAAAAAGATAAGTGTGTTAGTCTTTAAGTGCCACAAGAAGCAATGTGTCCCAGAAGAGAAAAGCAAATTCTGATTGTTGTTCAAGGGCTGTCCATGACCTGATCTATGAGGTCATTTGTTGTTTGGAACCTATCTAATGGCAGATAAATCCTTGCTGAGACTGAAATTAGGAATGCTCCAATAAAATCTAATATCTGAGCTGGAATGAGGACAAACTTTTCCAACTTTATAGTGATCCCCAGGGAAGAGAGGAGTTAAAGCATTGACATGTCTTCGCAACAAGAAGCTAGTCATAGAGATGGGGGAAAGCTGTGAAACCATGATGCCTTATGTGGGCACCTACTACTGAGAAGACCCAGTAAAGACCCTGGGAACAATATCAAGGCCAAATGGGAACACTGTATTGAAAATGATCAGGGCCGAACCATGAATCTGACAAAAAGTGTTTCCACGCAGGGTGAATGTCCACATCAAAAGTATGTGTCCTTCATATTGACAGCTGTAAACTACATGTTCTTTCCAGGGTTGGAATTATAGATGTCATTGAGTGTGTGAAATTTCAGTTTGTGAATAAAGTAATTGAGACGGCTGAAAAAGGACAGTTCTCCAGCTATCCTCTTTTGGGTACTAGGAAGTATGTTGAGTAAAACTCTTCCCATTGTACTGAATAGGTACCCACACTATTACTCCTAGCTCTTAGAGGAATTCTATTTCTTGTTTGAGAATTTGCTCATCAAAATGACCCCTGAAAAGGGATGGGGGGGGGGGGCTTTGAAAGGGGTAGGGAGGCAAATTTGACCTCATAGCCAGAAAGGATGGTATTTAGTACTCATTTGTCCACTGTTCTTGCACTCCAGAGATGTAAAAAGAGTGCCAGGTAACCCCTAATGGGTGTGTGAGAATCAGCTGGTGATGGCATCATTGATTTGCAGCTCTTGAATTCCTATTAAGAAAAAAAAAAAAAAAAAAAAAACATTATTTAGGCTAGGTCCTGGGATTGGGATGAAGATGCCACAGAAGGTGCAGGGAAATGGGAACCCTAAGACCACTTCTCATGGTAAAATCATTGAGGTAAAATTGTCTAAGCTGCATAATTACCTGCGTAATTTTCACTTCTCAGAGAGCAAAAGGTCCTTTAGGGCATGTAAGGAGTCATCTATCTTTTAGTTGGAAAAGATGAGTTTCATCAAAGGGCAGATCCTCTTTGGGAAATGCCAAAGCATGAAGCTATGATTCATGATGGATCACAAAAGCAGTAGCCTTAAGCCTCAAAGATGTATCTGCTGCATCGGTCGCTGGTTGAAGAGTAGTCCTGACAACTAACTTGCCTTCCTCAATGACCGTCTGAAACCGAGTTCTAGTCTGTTGTGGAAGCCTGTAGACAAAATCTGTAAATATTTAGAATTCTTCAGGTAATTGTCCTTAGCCATCAGAGCTTGGCAACTGGCTACCCGGAACTGAAATGCAGCAGAAATGCAAGAGTCCTGTGACACCTTATAGACTAACGGATTTCTTCAGCCATACGCTTTCACAGGCTCCAACCCACTTGGCCAGATGCAAGCAGTTGGAGCCCACGAAAGCTTATGCCCAAAGAAATCTGTAAGTCTATAAGGTGCCACGGGACTGTTTTTGCTGTACGCAGACTAAAACGGCTACCCCTCTAGAAATTTCTAGCAGAAATGAAGATCTTTCTTTCCAACAAATTGAGCTGCTTACCCTTTTTATTGATTTGTGTAGATCTAGGATGTTGCTGTTTCTCTCTCTCATACCACAGCTGGACAACAAAAGTGGAGCCAGATGTAAAAAGGGAAATTCCACCCTTTGGCCCTATTTTCCTGTCCTCTTCGGGGTAGGAGTGCAAGTAAGTGACTGGGGTATGCCGGACTGCTATAGCTGGGTCCAGAATGGAGTTATTAACAGGAAGCGTTATCTTGCTGGATCTGAAGGAATCAACGATGCCCAGGAATTTATGTTGAGAATCCTGAACTTCCTCAATGAGATATATGACGCCTCCAGAAACCTACATAACAATTCCTAGAACTATTTATGGTCAGCAGTGGAGAGGATGGAGACATAGGAGCAACTGCTTCATCCACAGATGATGACAGTTTCATCAGTACTGGTGAGACTATTAGATCTGGCTCATAATTTTCCTCTTCCATGCACCAAGGAGGAAGGTCTGGCTATCCTTTCAGAGAAGCAGGATATATTGACTCCCTAGTGGTTCATGACAACACTGCAGGATGGTGGGGTCCCATGATATCTACAAGGCCTAGTAAGAAGAGGTAAAGGGTTCTTGTGGACATCCCCATGCCAGCAAGAACCAACAGATCTGAGGCTAGTACCCATGTGGATGTTGACTACTGACTGGTCAGCGTCCCTTGCCAAGCAATGCATGCCTTAGAGAAAGACACATCAGTTCAACAGGCTGTTCAGAGTCTCCCAAGAAAGCAAATGCCGATTCTGGATCCGTTGGTAGTACAGACTGTGATGAAGACTGAACATCCAGGGTAACAAAAAATGTCATTGGGTCAAGTTCAAACATCTGTTCTCTCTTGAGAGTGACAGTTCCTGTCTGCCCAAGTCAATGGAGCCATAGCAGTTATTATTTGAGACACAGTTGAGCAAGGCAGAGCTGATGCCATCAATGGCTGAAGGTTCCTCACACTGTCTTTTGTCAATGCTAGCATTGCCTAGTTTAGAGACTTAGTTGGTACCAGAAGCACTGTTTCTGTCAGAATGAAGTCTGGGAAGGACAGGGACCTGGATTTTTAAGCTTTCTTGTCATAACCCTGAAACTTTGGGCATCTTAAGTCAGTCTGTGCTCATAAGAAGAGGTTATTTAACCTTGTGCAGTAACTGTGATTCTTTGAAGTGCCCCCTTATGACAGAGGCCTGTAACCTGTGGCGCTGGATCTGCAAGCAGCTCTTTGGCTGCTCCCTTGTGGATCCATGCTCTGGATCACCAGTGGGCCCTGCAAAAGACCTGTGCCAGGCTCTGGGCTCCCCACCACCACTGGGGAACCCACCCCTGGTTCCCAGGTCTGCCCTCCCACCAGTGGACCTTGTGCCAGATGCCCCAGGCCCAGCTCCCCCCATGAGGAGGATACACCTCCTGCAGTTTTAAAAATTCCTCCAATAACCAAGTGTTTTGAGAAGTGACTCTTCTTACCTTTTGGGTTGCCAAACCCTGCACTCTGAGTGCTCTCCTGTAGGTGAACTCACACCCCTGAACCTCAGACCATGGATTTTAGTTAGCAGTGTCCGTTTGGTCAACACAGGCACTCCCCCTGTCTGACTCCTTGCCTCAAGAGTATCTAGTACTGCACTGTCCTCAGTTTCTTCTCTCCTGCAGAACACCTCAGGAAGAGCTCCAAAGTGAAGAAGGGTGGGTTGTGGAGAATCGTAGGGACACATCTTAACAACCACAGTTACTGCATAAAGTGACTAACTTCTTCAAGCAGTGTTCCACTTGGTGCTCCACTGCAGATGGATCTACAGCAGCACCCCTTGATGGAGAGGTGATGCTTCAGTATCGAGTCTACTACTGATGATAATATCTGGATCAAAACATATAATCTCATGCTGACTCTCAGGTGATTTCATATTGTTCTGCAAAAGTATTAGCAGACACCCCAATTACTGGTCTGCATATTTCTGTGATGGTAACATTTCTGATGAAAGTTACAGAAGTGGAAACAGCTTTTGTGGAATGAGTTCCAATTCTAGATGGAGGTCGAAGTACAATAGTAATAGGTAATACAGCTGGATTTTCATCTAGAGACTCTTTGTTTTAAGACTGAGAATCCTTTAAACCTCACTATAATTAATAGTTAAAGAGATTTCCTGAAAATTTTTGTTCTACCCAAATAGAATGCTAAAGCTCTCCTGACATTGAGTGTATACAATATTGCTTCTCTCTTGTGATGATGTGGGCTTGGGAAGAAGGCTGGGAAGTAAATAAGTTGGTTTACATGGAAAGCAGAGGATACTTTCAAGAAGAACTTTGGGCATTGTCTCAGAGTGACCTTATAACTTAAAAAATAAAAACCCACAGTAGGTAGATGTGCCATTAGAGCCCCTATTTCCCTCATTCTCCAAGGAGAGGTGATGGCTACTTGGAATGCCATTTTCACAGTTTAAGTAAGCATGTGTCCCTGGGTTCAAAAGGAGGCTTTGTAAGGCACTTGAGGACCAATTTAAGGTCTCATACTGGTGTATGATGTCTGAACTCTTGGAAGAGGTTACCCATACCTTTGAGGAATCTTTGCTGTAGAGTGAGTGAATATGGACTAGACACCAATCTTATAATAAAAGGAAATTATGGCTGTGAGATGCAAGTACCTTTATTGAATTCAGATATAATCCTAACTTTGAATTCCACAGAATGGGAAATCTAGCTGTAAAATGGATCTAAAAGCTATCAAATAAAACTCAAACTATGTCCACAATACATACATATATGCATTTACAGATTGAAGAATAAAAGGAAAATGAATCTCCGGAGACCAGAAGTTATGACACTGGCCATGTAGCAATGAGGAGGAACTGAAAAGGTGGTTGATGTGCTCTGCCCTTTATGTTCTCATTTGGAGGCATGAGGAGAGTGAGGGCACATGTGCAGACCAATGGACACCTGCTTTCAAGATTCTTTAAATCCTGGCACACAGAGTGCACGTATACCCACACTGGAAGTGCACATAGGGACCAATGCTCAAAGAAGAACCTGGAAATAGTTTAATGATGGATAGTCAAATCTGTTTTTGACCAAAACTGTCAGAATACCCTTCGGCAAGAGTAAGTACAAAGTACACCCCTCAGCAAGGCTAAGTACTAAGGATAGGTCTGCACATACTCAGAGTCTTGTTAGAGGCTGGCAGCCAAAAATCACTTAAAAAGCACCATCCTCACAAAGTGACTGAACACACTCCATCCTCCCTGAGCTGCATGTGCCCTCTGGACCAGGCAAAAGACCCGACAGCCATGAGCATCTTTTTCAGTGATTCCCATGGGGGAATCCAGGCAATATGGTGGAGGGAGAAATCTCACTCAAATGTTGAGGAACAAAATTTGAATTAGAGGAGAAGAAAAGGAGTAGGTTGAGACAAGGAATCTTGTGAAACTGTATCACGACAAAGTGCACACACAAAGTGGTTTAATTAAGGTTGTAGATTAATTCTCACATCTTCTAACTTTTGAGCGTTTGATTCTCAAACTGCTGAGTAAAGCAAGGCCTTACATTCAACTCTGTGCCATTTGTTTGTCTATCTGCAATGGGATTACTTTTGAATGCCTAGTCCAGTCAACTGTGAAACTGAAGAGGAATGTTCTAGGCCAGGGCTTGACAAATGTAGCGTCATGCTAAGCACCAGCCCAAAAACTCAGGTGCTTCCTGCTGCCAAAAAAAAAGCCCTGCAGCCCAGGGTGCTTTTGGCCATGGGAGCAATGCCACTGAAACTGTCAATGCCAGAAGTTTTTTGTTTTTTTTTTTAAAGTGCTATGGGGCATTCCACCCCAGAAGTACCGAGGCACAGCTAGATACCCAGGGTTTGTTGAGCCCTGTTCTAGGCATCAATGATCATAACCCTACTGTTGAAAAGCTTAAAGGGGAAAATAGGAACACACCACATATGGAGATCTTGTCACCTGACTGGCAGAGCCAGAAGTTTCAGCTTCCTTTATACATGTCTACAAATCAAAGAACCAGCTGATCACAGCAATTAACACATTCTAGCATAACACCCTCCATTTTAGCTCTGCCCATCCTCCCTACACAGATTAACATGTTGACACCCTGAAAGGCTTCATTTTTAGACTGTGAAGAAAAGAAATAAGAACAGAGGTAAGAAAGCATGGTAGCACACAGAAAGGAGAGGGACGGGCAGGCAGTCCCAGCATGGGTAGCACAGAATTTGTTGCATGTGGTGGTGTGAATGGCAGGATAGAAAAATGACGGGGCACCCAAAACCTCTGGCGTGGGGAAAACAAGGGAAGTGAAATATATACAGACTTTACATGTGATGAGGGGTAACGTGGGACCTAGTGAGCTCCTGACATGAAGGTTTCTAAGAGTCTGAGAAACAGAATGAGATTGGAGCGCGGTGGAAGCTTCTGGAAGGGAGGAGATAGGCAGGACGCATGCAGACTAGAGAAGATAAAAAGCATGAAATCGTCTGGCAACATTCTTTTAATGCTATTCTGTGTATAATCTTCTAGATTTATTCAAATTAATCCCATTAGTATTAGAAAAAAAAAAACCACACTTTTGCTCTAAAATGAACTGACTGATAAAATGTACCGGGTGCAGATGTGCACAAACCCATGCAGACAGGCCTACACAACTGCCTGCATTTAATTATTATAAATCCTGGTCACAGCCAGAAACAGAATGGGTACAGCAAGAAAAATTTCTTGAATTAGTTTCTAATGTCTCTATATTAAGCATTTTCAGATTTGAACAAACTGTGTTTTAAAAAGTTGATTCATATTCAAACTACATTTGCAATTTCAAACTTTGAACAAAAATCTTTCACATTCAATATTTTAAGAATTTTATCTCCAAGGGAATACTGCACTGTGTTACAAAATAAGCACAACCTTATCATAGTTTTTACAAAGGCACAAAAGGAAACATTAAAAAATATCAGTTTTATGGAAATATCCTCCTCTTTGTCAATTAAAATTCTAACAGCACTTACACTATTTATTTATTCCACTTAAAATTCCCTAAGATTTATTGTAAACTTACCATGTCTTTTTATTCATTGAAAGTTCCATTATCATGCGCCGAAAAATACTCAAAACAGCTTTGCAGGCATCAACTTGCTCCTTCAGGAGAGCAGGGAATTCAGCACATGGTTCCAATAAAAACACATTTGCAGAGTTTGTCAAAAACACCTTGAAAACAAAGCATTTTAAGTAGGAACAAATAAGCGTAAACAGCAGCAAATGAGACAAAGGATTAAAGTTTCAAAGCAAACATCCTCCTCTTCTAACAAAACCCTCATCTTTCCTTAAAGGATATGTTAAACTATCTAATACACTATTGCCTTTGAGTTCTCCCATGCTATTTAAAAGAAGGAGAATTATGTTATGTTAACTGTTACAATAAAAATATAGCTTTTTTTTTTTTTTTTTTTTTTTAATATCTTTTACATGTTTATCTTTTCCATTCTGCCACATACGGGGCATTCTTCCTTTCCAAACCCATTTTCTAAATGTATGTATTTAAACAATGGGCAGCAGATATTCTTATCATTTACATTTTACATGAGCAAATGTACATTTGTTAGTCTTTAAAAGTGTCACAGGACTCCTTGTTTGTTTTGCTGAACTAGATTAACATGGCTACCCCTTTGGAGCAAATATACATTTTCCTGAGTAATGCCCAACTCCACAAGTATAGAAATAGAGTCTAATTGGCTAGTGGTTCTAGCATTTCTAGAATTGGTGTCTGGTTCTCCGAGACAGGGGTGCACAATTAATATGCATTAAAATAAAGTTTAAAAAAAAGGGGGGGGAGTCAAATTATTCACAAGGAAACCCATGAAAATTCTCAATTCTTTTAACAGTTACTTTCTGCTGAGAGCACAAACAAGCTCCAAGCTCTCCTACAACAAGAAAAATCTAAAATGATTACTTATTAACCAGAACTTCATTTTTAGCTCAGGAAGAGAAGATATACAATGCTTTCTGACAGGCAAAAGCATTTTGAACATTTTGAGTTGTTCTCTCGTAGGTTCAACAAAACATTTATAAAGTTAACAGAAGGACTCCCACTGACCTTTATTTAAGTTGGAGGGTCATTAACCAAGATCATTTTCTCAAAAGCCAGTTCTCATGGAAGAACTGATTGTAGGAGACAAATGGAGGTTACTCACCTCCGTGCAGTAGCTGAAGTTCTTCGAGATGTGTGCTCCCGACATGCTCCACTTTAGGTGTTTGCACGCCGTGACACCCCAGACCGGAGATTTTACATAGCAGTGGCTCAGGCAGCGGGCAGCTGACAGTGGCGTCCGTCCTTCCCGCCACTGGTGACGTCAGCCGCTGACTCTGCCTGCTGCCGCTCCGCCTCAGTTCATTTCTACCCTGGAGGTATCCTGTAACGAGAAAAAGACGACTCCGAAGTAGAGGGGAGGAGGACGGGTAGTGGAGCATGTCGGGATCACGCATCTCGAAGAACTTTGGCTACTGCCCGAAGGAGAGTAACCTCCATTTCCTCTTCGAGCAGTGTTCCCAGCTGCTCCACTTTAGATGATTTCGTAGCAGTCAGTGACTTGTGGCAGTGTGAACCTCGGATTGTGTATTGTCCATTGTGTGGAGTACTGCTTGCCTCAGAGCAGCATCCATAGCAGCAATACGTTCCAACACGTTTAGCGAAGGTGTCATTGGAAGCCCAGGTAGCTGCTTGACAGATTACTTGGAGTGGGACCTTGGTAAGGAATGCTATGGACAATGCCATGGATCTAGTGGAGTGAGAGCGGATTGTGTCAGGTGGAGCCGTTTGGCGTATCGAATATGCCGTGCGGATGCAGGATGCAATCCATCTTGATATTCTTTGCTTGCAAATCGGTTGTCCCTGTGAGCGTTCAGTGGTAGATACAAACAACCGTGTTGATTTCCTAAACGCTTTGGTTCTTTCCAGGTAGTACGCTAATGTGCATCTAACATCTAGGGTATTAAGTGCTCTTTCCTGCAGTGTGGTATGCGGTTTCGGATAGAAAACAGCTAAGTGTATTACTTGGTTAATATGGAAAGATGTTGCTGTTTTAGGTAGGAATTTGGGATGTAATCGTAGAGAGACTTTGTCCTTGTAGAAGATCGTATAAGGCGGGTAAGACATTAACACTGCCAGCTCACTGACTCGCCTAGCTAGTATGATTACTATGAGAAACGCCACTTTCATGGATAAGTGGACTAGTGAGGCCATGGCCAATGGCTCGAACAGTGGCCTCATCAGTGCTTTCAGCACTAATGTAAGGTCCCAAGGTGTTGCCAGTGGCTGGACCTGAGGGAATAAGTTATGTAGTCCCAACATGAACCTCTTAACGATTTGGCAAGCAAATACCAATGTGCCATTTATGTGGTCATGGAAAGTTGAGATAGCTGCCAGGTGTACTCTAACTGTGTTAATTGTGATGTTTTTGTTTTGCAGGTGCAGAAGATACTCCAGGATCGCCAGAATGGGAACCTCCGCAGGACGTAGCGCGTGTTGGGTGCACCAGGAGGAGAATCGGGTCCATTTCTGGAGGTAAGTAGCCCTTGTGGATGGTTTCCTGCTATTCATCAAGATGTTACGCACTTGATCGGAACACTGGAGCTCCGTATCCTCAAACTATCAAGGTTCCATGCAGTTAGGTGGAGTCTGTCCAGGGAAGTGTGGATACGAGCTCCGTGGTTCTGGGACAACAGATCCAGTACCAGAGGTAAGGTAATTGGAGGTGTTGTGGACATCATTATTAGTAGCAAATACCACGTTTAATGCAGCCAAGCTGGAGCTAACATGATTATAGTCGCTCTGTCTTGCCGGATTTTGTGGAGCGTGCAAAGAATCATTGGGATCAGCGGAAAGGCGTATAGGAGTGTGCCTCCGCAATGGATAAGAAA